>JAECUM010011280.1:0-100683 GCA_016617855.1 Megalonaias nervosa | reverse complement strand
TGGTACTGTTACTAGAGCAGAATAACGACTTAGATCAATTGTAAACACATTAAAATATATAAATTACCTGTTGTTGGTTTTTCATTTCATTTGGTTTCTATTCCACATTAATTTCCATGTGCCGGTACGTGAATGGCAGCGTTCATGTCAATGGCGTAGCTAGCCATGTGTTTTTGTAGTGCTCTGCTTTTATCATGAAAACCATCTTTCATGTTTATATCATAAATATGTATTATATTGAATTAATCAATGTGAAGAAAAATAGAAACTGTAAAAGAAAACAATCAACTTATCAATATGCAAAGGTAATTGTGAACAGCTACAAAAGGCATAGAACTACATTTTCTAGTGGACACACTCGGGGTGTGAGGAGTTCATTCATTCGGTCAATACACAGCTGCCTGTAGTAAATCTTAACTCTGTTCAAAGGGAAAATATATGTATTTGTATGTGATATAAATAAAATATATGTACAGTATGTCCGCTGTATCAATGATATACTACCCTTTGCGTAAATTTTTCATTTAAAGGAAACTCGGCTAGCATCGTTTCTTTTTAATGAAAAATGTATACATCTCGTGGTATATCACTGATACAGCATACATACTATATATATATATATATATATATATATATATATATATATATATATATATATATATATATATATATGCTGGACCAGATTATTTATGGTTTGCAAATATTGCAGTAGGCTTATCGGTGAAAAAATGCCCAGTTGGCATGGGAGGTTAAAAGAATACTTTCCATACATACCAACACAAATTAAGGCCAATAATAGGCTGATCTGAAGCCTTTGCACCATTAAAAAAAAGAGCCATCTTTTCAGTAAATCATTGATAACTAAATGTTTGCAGATAAGCAGCTAGAAAATATTGTTTTTCTGATTATTATATAATTGTGATTGATGCTATTAATTTGTATAAATGATCCATAGAACATATTTTATTTGTCCTTTTAATTAAATACCCAGGTTTTATTATTCTGCCACGTTGCCTTGCTTTGGATGCTTTGCCAACAGAGACTTACAAAACTGTATTTTGAAAGTCAGATTCACTCAATTGATTTTCAAAGAACAAAAATCATTATATGCATTTTAAGTAGCCATGACTGTCATTTGTCTTTATTCGCATGATGTCAGAACAACCTGCTCATTGTAGGATTGTACAATTATTCTTACACGGTAAAATTAGTCTGATCAGAGACTAGTAGTAAAGTTACAAAAGTATCCCATTCTTTTGCGATGAGGAACCATATTTCTTTGTGCAACAGCTGTATTTACTAACATAACTGGATGTGATTTTGGAATAAACAGACGTACTTTAGCTAACTTTTCATTTGATGTTAAAAAAAAAAGGGTCTTCTTAATTTGTGCACTCTTACACATACATGAACAGATACTCTCATAATTATATTCTTTCTTTCAGGTCAATAAGCATTTATAAAAAGACATATTTTTCACATCTGCATAACCCTCAGTAAACTGAAAGTGTCTCAGAAACAAAAATTAAATTTGGACCCAAGGGTATTGGGCTTTGAGGGATTTCACTATATTTATAGTAACAGTTTTTCCCATAATTTTCTGTTAAAATTTTATTTTTTCAAATAAATTTTTTTAGAAACAGTAGATAACATGAAAGCAGTCAATTGCATTGAGCAAGTGATTTATCATAATTTAAGAAGATACATGTACATGTATTTATATTCTTTAATTTTAATATTATATTCATTATTGCTTCCATGATGGCTTTACTGCATAGATGATTTTGACGACCATAGTTTTTGATACAAGAAACCTTTACAATACACTGAATACTATGTGCACTTGCTTACAAGTTGGATCCAGCTGTAAACTGCATAGACCAAGATCTGCCATTGCATAATGCACTGACATATAGGGGTTTATGCAGTTTTTAAGATTAGTCAGTATAACAATCAACACAGACTCTGATCTGCTGGCATATTATGCAACTGCAGATCAGGATCTATATTGACTGAACTTATAAGTTAGTATATATAATATATATATGTTATTTTTGTGGGATGTAAATAATGTAATAAACATTTATTACATCTTCAGTAGTTTAACAGACTCTGTTATGGTACATGCTTGTCGCTTTCAGAATGATCATGTACTTCTTGCAAACTACTGAGAGGATTGCCATGTAACTTGACATGTATATTCATCCCATGTTTTAGTTGGTTATCAATGAAATGGTGCCAATCAGACATCCAGTTTGGCCAGTATAGTGGCCATCTTGAGAATCTTGTTATTGTTACTCCTCAACTTGAAGTTTTCACTAAAGACTTTTTCTAAAGTTAGCTTGGTCCTAAATGAAAATATTTCCCTTCAGATATCCAGTTAGAACTCTCATAATGTCTTGTTGGTCCTAAATGAGAATAGTGCTAATCAGACTGCCATTTCTATGGTCATGGTGGCCATGAAGAAAATCTTATCACTACTTCTTTTTAACTGATAGTAGTTGCAACATGGGGTTTAGACTGAAAGACTTCTTTTGATATGTAGTTTGTCCTAACTATAAATGGTACCAATCAGACTGTGATTGCTAAGATAGCCACTTGAAAATTTTCTAGCTGCTTCTCATGAATTGATGGTCTTATAGTTTTGGGGTTTTCACTGAAAGACTTCATATGAAACATTATGTTCTAAATTAAAAAAAAAATTAAGCCATTTTAGGTAAGTTGGCAAAGAACTGGATTCATAATATAAGGCTCATGTATTCTGATACCCCTTCAGGCCAGCCTAGGTTGACTGCCTAGGTGTAGTATTAGATAAAGGCACTTAGTTTCCATTCCCTTGATATAATATAGTGCTGTTCAAACCCACACAGACTAAATCAAAGTAGTCATAATCAGTTGAAGCTATCTTGATAATCTTGTCATCACTACTTGCTTGTACTACACTTGTAGGTATCTTGTGAATATATTAACTTGGACATGTAAGAAATTAGTTTTGATTACTAGATTTGGTATGTTGGAGTTTCTCCAGAATATCAGAGATGAGCTTCGGTACTCAGCAGTTGCAAGTAATGAAAGGACAAAAGAAGCAGACTTGTATTTTATTCTTGGAAATTCTTTTCTGCCAGTAGAACATTAGCCCCTTTTGTAAGACATATTAATGAGGGAACCTTGTGCTGATGGATGTACCAACAAAACTGTGTCATAATAGGGCTTGCAGTTGGGATAATGAAGAGTCATATCAATTTGGGGCTAAAAATGTCAAAGGTCAGGGCCACTCAGACAAAAAGAAGAAAAATCGTTTTCAGTTCTCCATCATTTACAGTTACCAGACTTTAAAATGTCAATTATCAGTCACTGACTGAAAGAAGAAAAATGGTTTCTACACAGTAAAATTAGTTCTACATGGCACACCACAATCAAACTTTCTGGATAACTTGCACTTTGGGAAAAGAAGTATATTGATTTAGAATTCAAAAGGTCAGTGGTCAAGGTTACTTTTTGACGTTATGTTTAGCTACTTCTCTGGAACAAAAGTTTTAATATTTTCACTTTTCCTCTCTTAATCTGCTATAGATGTGTATAGGTTATTAAGTGAGTATTGAAAAAGATTGGACACAAGGTCATGTGGCACAGGATGCTCAAGCTTGCATTCTACTCCACATGAACAAGGACCCAGTATATTTTAATATTCAATCAGTAACCATTTACATATGCTTAAAAACAAGCATATTTATCATTCTGTTATGTTATGGAAAAAACACAATTGAACAAAAACTTGTGTTCATTGTTTTACTGAACACTTTTCACACTCTTCATTCAATTAATAGAGCCTGAATATTGTACAGTAATACTTGCTGCTTTACTACTTTGGAAGCACACGCATACAGTGTGTGATTCTTATTTAATACTGGATGAAACTAAAAAGAAACACAATTAAATATTGATATTAGGAAAAAATAATGTTAATGAAATTTAAAATACCCTATTGAAAAGACAAGCCTGAAAATTCATTCTAAAGTTATCACTTTGATTGTCTAATTCTACTGTCATGTGGCAGGTAAATTTGAAAGTACAGTGTGTGTCATGATTGTTGCCAGGTTATTGTGGTCCATGAGGATATTTGTTCATTTTGGAATCACTTATGTTTCATTAAATCTGAGTACAGGATAAAACGGTGCTATTCAGAGTGGATAAAAACGCAATATTTTTATGAAAGAGAAGTTACTGACTGATACATTGTATTGAAGGTCAGTTTGAATCCCATGTTCTAACAGCAGCAACTAGCTATCACTAGCTGTCCATTTTCAATATTATTAATCATTTTTAATTTTGTTTTTCTCCTTGTAATTTAAATCTGTTGATGTATTCAGATTTTCATTATTAATTTGTATGTTAGCTATATTTATTTCGATGAGAGCTAGTGATTCTTCAGCACTGGTGTAAGGTAGAAAGTGTAACAGTAATTGTTGGCATATGGTGGCCATCAGATTTCCACATTTCCACTGCCACTTTTATTTAACTACAGTACAGCCAAAATTATGTTTACAATATAAAAAGTAAGCAGTGAAAATTTCTACCTAACTGCAGTCAATACCACTGGATATGGAGCAATGTTAAACTTACGGAACTGTTTATGAAGTATATTATAATTCTTATTATTTAGGGTGTATGTTTTATTATACATGGTAATAGTTTTAGATTCAATATTTGTAAGTCTTTCTAGTTTTAAAATGTCAATAGTACACATATATTATCTTGTTTTATGTACATAAGTTGATTATATCTGTATTTTCCATGTTTTGAATGAAAATCATTGGATAAGGTGCTAATCTACATTAAAGCATTATTAGCAGAGAAGCTTCAAAGCCCCTCTGTAGAGCCTCAGAGCTCTAGAGATTTTAAGACATGTCTGTTAAACTCTGGTTTATGTGTACAAATCCAGCTCATTTATGTCTGTTCATGTTGTTTTTTCACCTGGTTTGAGTAGATCTTGGAGGTTGTGAAATGTACCAATCATAGGCAAGGGGGTTGCCAGACAATTTGGCAACCACCTTGTCTTCTTAATTTTTTAAAACTTGTTTTTGGTGACCTTTGACCCCAATTGAAACATGATACATCCATACTATCAATATTAATGAGCTAATGATGTCTGTTGCAAGGAAGGCACACCTGTGATTCGCTTATCCCAGAACTGCTTATCCAGCATTATTTTGCAGTCTGCTGCCATTGGTACATTGTATTAGATGGAGGAGTGCTTAACGTGTGATTGATGAATTGTAATTTATTTCAGGACCCTCTTACAGTGGCTTATAATAACAACATTTATCAGTAACAGGTTTCCATTTGACCTTTATGTATTTTTTTTAATATATACCCACTAACATCCAAGTACTCCTCCTTATCAGCTGTGATTTTACTGAACACATGTCCCTCAACTGACTAGTCATGATATCAGCACATTTGTGGTGTGTGCTGGGCACCTGGAGGAAGTCCCACCTTACACCTTGTTGCCTTGCCTAATAGGGATGAACAGCTGGGGCTTACATTTCCATGGCATAATGTGCAGGATAATAAGCTCATCAGAAAAATTGAAATAATTTGAGATAATAAACAGCACAATCCTAGTTTGACCCATTTAGCACAGTATTTCAAAGCCTATTTTGGTTAGAATCTGAATAGACCAGGGATAGCACACAAACTTTTGCAATACTGCAGTCATGGGTTTGATCACTCTTTTTTTGAATGAGCATGGGTATGTGGTTGCCCTTTCAGCATTTCCTTTAGATTCTTGTATCCACATCAGTTCCAGACCACCTGACAAATATCTAAGCAGCACAGAAAACATTAGACAAGTTGTTTGGTCTGATTGCACAGTGAGCTTAAAATGAATTTAAATTAAAATTCAAACATTAATTTGGATCATGAGTTCTTTTCTTCATACATCTGTAGATGACCAGATCAAATAAAATCTTTTTACAACTATATTGTCTTAGAGCCTAATGACTTTGAAGCTTCTGCTTAGTATCCTTATAGGTGGTCCACCTGTAAATTTTTCCTTGTAACTTATCATTTGCCTGGAATACATAGATATCTAAATGTGCAGAATGTTTGCTTTAGAAAATTTTCAAGCTGATGTACATCATTTAACTTGTTAGGATATTTTTTGTAGAATTTCTTTCTGTGATTTTTCCTCTCAGAAACCATCTTTACAGATTTTGTGCATCATTCATGGTTTAATCACAGCTACTTTTGTTTATTGATAAACAGTTCGCTAGCACATGGGGTTTGATCCAAGCCACACATGCTTTCCTTGCTATTATGCCTTGCTTGTTTGCATTGTTCTGCATGAAACTTTTACAGATTTGTTGGGTTTTGTATAGTTTCTGATGATGTCAGGGAAAAGTACTGGTTGTATAAGTGTAAAAAATGAATTTAGTGTTTTAGACCATTATGTCCATTGTTGTACTATCAGATTGTAATTATCTGCATTTACCAGATGTTCTGCCTAAGATAGATTTTACAGTTTATTGGGTGGTAATGGATTGGTGGAGGGGGCAGTAAGTGCTTTTAATGAATTAATGTTATGTCTGAAGTCCCATGCAGTTTAATTCTCTTGAGCCAGGATTACTCTGCAGACTGGCCACATATTTTTTATCCCAGTGAGGCTGTTCTGATGTAACAAGTCAAATTCTTCATACTTGGGACGCCATTATTTCAGCCAGATCATAACTTTGAATACTAGGGACATGTATTACAAACAGTCAAATTAAACCTCTTAGTACTGCTGACTCTTATAAAATAGCCAAAATCAAACCTCTGTATACCACAGCCATTGTTTTGTCTTCTGTTTTGATATACAAATCAGACCTCTGTATACTGGGGAGAAGGTTTTGTCCCCTCACTGAAGCATAACTTTTGAATTGCATTGTCATTATAGTTGGCATAGGGATCATTGTCAAGTTTTTCATTTAGCTCAGTTTCTCTGGCACTGTTGAATGCACAGTCATGAAACTTAATGAGTGTATTCATTTTAGAGGATACTGCTCATGACAGGCAAAAGGAGGTAAAAATGACTTGTAATGCTTCATGGATTACATCAGGGTTTTGCATTTAGCTCATTTTTCCATTATTGTTGAGTGTATAGTGAAAAAACTTAATGATACTACTTGCTACAAGCATAAAAGGAAGTCACACATTGTTACATTTTTGCTCTAATGATGTTTGCTAGAATTTATGATTATGCTCTTGCAGAAAAGATGAGACACAACATATCAGAGAATTCTTGTTATGTCCCAACAGTGACTGGTACTGTACGATACTATCTTTTTTTTTCAGTGCAGCTTCTTTCTGAGCATCAAAGCAGCAGTATCTTGGACTGATTTGCTATATTAGAATGTCTTATATTATCATAAAGAGAGAAATGCACAAGTCTTTACTTATTTTGAATCCATGGTTTCCAAAAGTACTAGATGAAAAATCCACTAATTTCAACAAAAAATACACACATAAAAAAATCCTAAAACACAAGCAGTTACACTTTTTTATGAAGCAGCATGAATTAGGTGTATTCTGAAAAATGTATCTCCACAGGCCTAAACTTGTGTACATGCAATTTATCATCCATGAAGGGTCAATCATTATAACTTGTTGGTAGATAATTGTACAATTTGTGTACTCATTTGCAGCATGGAAGAAAATAAAGTGATAATAAATTTTGCAGATGATTAGGAAATGCACATACTTCCAATTTCCACACCATTCCACAGAGTCAGTGGAATAGCCAAAGTTTGTGGAAATATCCACAGGTGTAGACACCCTGATACATATGAATCATTACTACCCATATATACCTGGTTATAAGTTGTGTCCAACTGCAAACAACACACTCTGATTTGCCATCTCATAATGCACCAGCAGATCAGGGTCTTTGTTATTTATTTTTACTGATTATCCTAACAAGCAGCATAGACACAGATCTGCCAGCACATTATGTGATGGCAAAACATGTTTTATTTTGTTTGCAGTTGGGCCCATTTTTAAGCAGGTACATATAACTAAGTCATGGCACAGAATGCACAAACTTGGTAGAAAATCCATAGTTTGTAGAAAAAATCCAGAGGTGTGGTTACCCTAATCCATATTGTTTATTATAACATGGACTGGACTTTGAATTCTTGTAAGGCAAGGATAGTAATGCCTGATTATTGTGTGGAAGAAATTAATAGTAGCAACACTTCAGTTTCAAACACTAGATTGCCAACATTTATTACCACACATTAAATAGGAAGAGCAATGTTGATAATGGTTTACTTTAAATTTCATTACATGCATGGTAATTTAGCCTAGTAGTGATTCACATGGCCAGTTTGTGTAAGGGTAGTGGCATGTAATAAAAGATGAATGTTCAGTGTTAATGTTCAGATTTGTACACAAATATATAGAAATCTGTATGAAATGGACATACATAGAAACTTGTCTGAAATGGTCACACATGACAACTGTGTCCTCAATTACAAGTGTTTGTTTTATGTAATTTAAATCCGTTACGAAAGTGAAGAAAAGGGATTAATAAATGTGTTTTATGAACTAGTATATTCTTTGTGTGGAGGTGTCAACTAAAACAGGTTTTACTGTACTACTGTAATGAAAAAAATTCCTCAAATTCTCATTGTAAGTATATCTTGTGGCCTTGTTTTAGCATCTGACAGGTAGCAATATCATAACCGGGGATGAATTAAGTGTTGGTTCATTATCAGGGGGTCAGATTATGTCCTCATTAAGATGAATGGCTGTATGATGAGCATCTAGGGTGTTAGTGGGCTAGAACTCAGGCACTAGGCCACAGAACCTCTTCATCCAAAACCACAGGGAGGATCATTATGTATTGTTGTATGTCAGAGAAACAGGCTATCCCATCTACAGTCTCTGATACTACCAGTACTGTAATGCTGGCAGGCAAAAAGAATATGAGATTGAATATACAATAGAACTTTTGCTTATAGCAAATCTCTGGGAAATGGTGAAATGTATTTGTTTAAACAAAATTTCATAAGCCAACATGAATTCATAGATTGTAGTTGCATTTGAAGTCAAATTGGTATTTCTTTATATATTTTTTTTTCTTTTATCATGTCTGAGCTGAGTCATTGTGTACAAAAATATTATAGTAGTATCCAGATGTTTCATCACAGGTTCCTTGGTCATAACCTGTTGATCACAAGGACAGTCAATCATATGTACTGTTGATTATATGACATTTGATCATATCTGATTATGACCTCTTAAGCTATTTTGAATACACATGCATTTAAGACTGCTGTTGATGCAGATGAGGCAACATCTATGACCCAACACTCAGTTCCTTCATGGAATCAAGCAGATACTGCAGATGGACAAGCACATACCAGAAACACATTGTAAGGATGGCATTATGGGCTGCAGTCCCTCTTTCAGTGCAGCTGTCCATGTGGAAATTTTTCATACACAGTTTAATGAACGATTGTGTGAAGCAGATGGTGGCGTTCTTCAAGGAGTGACCAGTATAGAACAACTGGCTGCTAAGAGACACAGAGTGCTGCATGATAGAGTTTCTAGAGCTGTATTAGTTTATGTTCAAGCTGATGTACTCACATATCACCAAGGCATTGATTTTCTATCACTGTACATAGAGGATTAATGAACTATTAAAATTGTTTTTGAAAAAGTCTAATTAACTAATCATGATAAATATTTCAGTTATACGAGTATGAGCAAATGATTGTTGTTTACTAATTATTAATCATCCTGAATGATCAACAGTGGTTTAATCAAACCACACTTATGATCAGTGAGATGTAATCCAATGTACAATGATTAATTGTCATTATGATCAATAGTCCTTGTGATCAACTGGTTATGACCAGTTGTTCTATAATCAACAGTCATATATATATATATATATATATATATATATATATATATATATATATATATATATATATATATATATATATATATATGTGTGTGTGTGTGTGTGTGTGTGTGTGTGCACAGTGAAACCTGTCTAAATAGGAGCAAATATACTGGCTGCCATATATAGCCTATCATGTGCTGAAAAATGGCATTAAACCCCACCAAACCAAACTAAATAGGACATATATGAGACAATGTAATTTAGCAAGTTGTAGACAAGTGTCTTTTGTAATGAAGTTAAATATACAATTGCAAGAAAAGGGGTTTATATGTTCTTTGATGAGTATTGTCTTAAATATGAAGGTGTCCATTTTGACAGATTTCACTGAATCTCCTAAAAGTATTAGGATGATGGAGTAAGACAGCAATAATAACACAACTGTTTTCCTTTACCAAGTTTTATGTTTCTTAAATTTTGAGTTTGACTCTTGTCATGTCAAGAAAAGTCCTTATATAGTTTGATTGAGAATATTGTCATCATAGTAAATCTTTAAAGCCATGTCCTTGACGCTAACCTTCAAACCCAAAATTCTCAAGTTACGGTGTGACCTAACCTTGTAGTGGAGGGATGGGAATCAACATTGAAGTTAAAGTATTAATTTTGAAACCTTAGATGACAACAAAGCTGACTAGAAGGCTTTATTGGAAGCTAAAGAGGTCTTTGTAGACAATGCAGTCTGGAAAGATATCTCCAAAAATACATCATGGCCCCTCATACATAGTCTCAAAACTATTTGACCACACAGTTTGCACCCTGACATACATTTTGAAAAAGTTTATATTTCATAACTTTTCTCAGAATTAGTCAAGGCAAAAATTCTGTTGCTTGATGCCAAATTTGATTTTCAATAATAATAATAATAATAATAATAATAATAATAATACTAATAATGGAGATTTCAGCATATTGTGTCTTTATTTTTATGGTGATTTTTTTATCATCTTTTTATTGGACCTTAATGTCTGGAAGATTTTAAGCAGCCAGAATCATGACACTGGCATCCATGTTTTTTTTCTTCTAGAAATTGCAATTATTATTACTGTTATTATTATTATTATTATTATTAAACTAGAATGTATTTGAAATAAAATGTTCTGCTGACTGAAATCAGTAAAATCTTACTATTTTAAATAGTTGAAACATTTATAATATAGGACTCTGTAGGAAGAATTTTAATTAGGACTGGAAAAGTACTATGGTGGGTGCCATTAGCTGAAAAAGATGATGTCATTCTGATATAAAATTTAGACACCTGAAGTGTTCCTTTGATGTTTTTTGTTAAAACAATGTTGAATAAAGAGTTTCATGTTTAATTGGATATAGCTGATTGATGTACGGAAGGTACACTAATACAGGGGTTTCCTTCTTCATCAAAAACACAATGGTTACGCCCAACTTTAATCCAAGATCACAGGAATATTTTACTAAGGGTGGCAATATTAGCACAAGATGCCTTTAATCTCAGAAGTATCAGTATCCCACCTTTTGTAACACTCCAAACACAGATCAAAGAATCATACATTTTTTGTATGCATATTGAATGCATTCATCCAATCACTCCATCTCAAGGTCAGTACCATATAAAGGATTGTGTATTGTATGCTGTTGTATAGGCCATAAGCACACAACTATGATATTGTGTACAGAATTACAGTTAAAAGTACTGGCTCTTGATATGGGATGAAAATTGTAGACCTCTTTGGGCAGTTAACACATTTCTGGCAGTCCAGGTTTTTCTTTTCAGAGAAGATAAATATGAACATTCATGAGGGGCGATAGGATATGCATGGTATTAGAGAACAGTTCCTGTTGACGTCAGAAGAGTGTGTAAGTGAACAGGGAGGAATGTAAATTTGCTGTTTAATGTCATAATTAGGTGTCCAGACATATAGAACTTCTGCTACTGATGCTGAAACTGATGCTACTGCTGCTGATACTGTTCTAGTTGTGATAGGCTGATCTTAGTGTGGGTTTTGGTAACAGCATAAGCCAAAGAACATCAGCAGTGGCAGTCTTACCAATGTTTTTGCTGAATCCTTGTCTTTGAGAGGGTTGGCAGAGATCCATGATCAGGGCACTGAGTGTAATGTTGTAGTGTCTGTAGTACAGTCAAGATGGGGTTATTGTAGATGGTTTTCTAGACTCCCTGTGTATTGGTTATATACTAGGAAGGGCAGCAGCTTGGGGACCTTGTTTGTCCCAAATGTGTAAGTCATCATTACTGTATGCAACAGACGTTGCAGATAAATAAATTATTGGTATTAACTGTAATCATCTTTTTTTAAAAGGTAGACATTTTGAGACCTGAAAATTATTCTCCTTTGTCTTTTTTGGAAAGCAGAGGATAGCTTATTTAGATTTCCAAAAATTCATTCATCATAGTTTAACTGCAGCTCTGTAGCTTTCAAGCTGTTTGAGAATGAAGATTGAAACTTGGTATACTAATACATCATTAGAAAGTATGTCAAATACCACATTAGGGGTCCTATCTTTAAGGGTCAAGGTCACAGCTCTATAATTGAAGCTCTCAATCAGACCTTTCCTTCAGCTCTATGGGTTTTAATTTGTTTGATGTTAGGGAATAAAATGTGGTACACTTGTACATCGTGACATGGGGTGATGGTTCAGTATGTTAATTTTTCATCATGCTTTCCTGTCTGCTGCATAACTTGAGAACTATGAAGTGAAGGGATATTACCATTTTATACTTACATAATTATAAGAAGGTGTCACATGCCACATTGTTCTCTCTTGATTGTCAAGGTTATGTCTCAATATTTCAAGTTTTCTGCCATGTTTTCCCATTTGCTTTATAAATTTAGTCTTTTGAGATTTAGAGATAAAGCTTGGTATACTAGTATATCCTCACTGGAAGATGTGTGATGAGACATGTTCAGAAATGCTGCCAGGGTGTGCAAATGTGGGAATCATGCAAAATTTGTATGAATTTGTTCACTTAGAGAGCAGTGATGCACAAGAACTCGAGCAAATTAGTTTAAACTCATGCATATAAAAATGTACTCTGCACAGTATACAATTTTATTTAACTGTAAACCCTCAAAGTGCTTGTCACAAAATAAGTCAAGCCACCAAGAGAGATATTGTAGCACTTGTCATGACATCTATCCCTTTTCAGGTAGGCAACAGATTGGCATGTTGGGCCCTGGAACAAGCCGTCTATCATAGTTTGAACCTTACATCAAGGAAGTTTTACAAAAGCATGTTGAAAATACAGGCTACCTAGAACAAAAAAATGGTTGATTCCCAACATGGTTCGTCTTCAGATGATGATTTAATTTTACAAATAATTGCTGATGATAGTGATGATGACAATGATTTTTATGTTGTGAACTGTATCAGAATATTGTAGTTGGGAAAGTGTTTGTGAAGATAATAGTGAGTGATTTTGAGCCTGAAAATTATGTTGAACATGAGTCTGATGTACATGCTGGATGAACAGAAACAGATGGTCAACCAGGTCAATGCAGGTCAACCCCTCATTCAGTGGTATTTCAAAATGAAATGTAGAAAAGGCAGAATACCAAGCCTAAAGCCCCCAAAAATGTGTTTCTGGTCAGCCGACTGTCCCTGTTTCTCATTCCTGACCAAGCATTTTTTTCACCCATGGTGTTTTTTAAAAAGAAATTGCAAAAAAATCATATTAAATATATCTAATGTTTTTTAAAAAAAACCCATAAAAAACATTACCTGCCTACCATAATTATAAAACCAGTGCAAAAGGAAACACATTTATATTAGCTTAGTTACAATGCAGACAGTTTAAAAGTATAGTTCAATTTTCATTTTTTTTCCACAAACAATTTAGCCATGTGGAATCCTGTGCTACAAAACTATGTCACAGTATAAGGTTTAAGATAAATTGAACAAATAAGAATCTAAAATGAAAAAGTAAAGATATTTATTTGATCAAAATATCTCTGTCTTAAAGAGGACACTATGGTATGGATGGACTTGAAACCATAATATTGCAGTATGTAGCACATAAGAAATCTGGCATAATAGTCAGCAAACCAATAATTTCAGAAAGTGAAACTTTGTCAGAGCTTATGTTAGTGAAAAATCCTATTTTGGAGTAGAGGTATCCAAAAGACAATACCTGTGAGCTGTAGAAAATTATAAATAACAAGCATAAAGAACAGTTTCCCAATTTGTTCTAGTTGATTAAGCTAGCTATGTGCATGCCCATTCAGACAGCAAACTATGAAGGGGGGAATCACAGCATATTACCATATTCATACACAGATAAGGCACAGATTAAGCTCTGAAACAATCAACAGATTAATGCTTATACAACAAGGGGGCAACATCTTTAAAAGATTGTGAAAGAATTAACTGTAAATATTGACTGTTTCCTCCTTCCACACTCTGTTTCCTAGCCCACACACATTTTTTGTGACAAGGGGGAGCTCCCCACTTTACATTCAGTCCTTGCAGTATCTCTGCATCATGGGTTTCTTACCTTCAAGGTCAAGGTTATGGTGGAGGAAATTTTTTTTTACTGAATTAAAAAAAAATTGTTTAATTGTATGAAGCAACCACATATAGTGAAGACTATCTATTTGGTTATTATTGTCTTTATAAAAATTATGCTCATAAGGGACAAATTTCACTGATGCCTAGAGATTTTATTGCAGATGTGTAAAAAGAAATTCCTACAAATTCTTCTAATTCACCTGGCCATAAATCCAAGTGAGCATGTGTTATGACCCAGTGTGCAATGTGTGTTTTCTGTCAGTCTACATTCAATCAACATTTTCTCTTTTAAACTTTTAAAAAACATCACTGGACAAATTTCAACCAAACTTGACACAGATCATCCTGGAGTGAAGGGTTATCAGTTTTATAAAAATAATGATGATCATCAAATATTGCTACCATTTAAATAAAAGTTTTTAATAGGTTGTCACAAAACCAGTTCAGCAAAATTGATCAAATATGATACAAAGCATTCTGGCATGAGAGATGTTTGATTTGATACAAATCATGGCCATGATGACTATAAAAAAAAAATCCTTTAAATGACTGCAAATTCTTCTTAGCAGAGTTTGATGCATCCTGTCATAAAGGGCTTCCAATTTTACACAATTGGACCTTGATAAGATTGCTTCTTAAAAACTGCTATTCAGAGCTTGACCTGATTTCTAAGAAAGCATCCATGCATGAAAGGCTTTTACTTTTATAAAATGAACTTTAACATGACTTCTTAAAACAACTGAACAGAACTTGACCTGATTTGACAGGAATCATCCTGGCATGAAGATCTTCCAAGTTTGTGTAAATGATGTTAATTTGCAGTCAAATATGATTAAGATATAGAAATGGAGAACCCTTGAAATAATTGTTTTTAAACAGATGCAATCAACAGCATTAGAGGAAATATCAACAGAAAGCATCCTATTGACCCAGATATCTTGGGTCATCTACTCCCTCATTTAGCTGAAGGGCATATGTTAACATGCTGAGTAGACTCAGGCCCACTTACAACCCATGTTCTTATTTGGAGTTATTGCAGTCCATCTGCCAGAAATATTAACAGTAATCTTATATTTGGTATAAAGTTAAAATAAAATCCAATCAGCCTTTAAAGTTTGGCCTATATTTTATTTTATCTCTGGAGGAGCTGATAATGTGGAGAGATCTCCATCACCCATGTAGTGGAGCTTTCTATGATCATCCCACTCAGTGACAAATATAGAAATTGTTATGCTGAGGTGGCAACATGACACATTTCCTCTGTATGTTTGTGTATAGCAGTTGTCCCAACCTTTTTGGCCATAACCCTAAAAAATACTTTTTTCTGAGTCTCACAACCCTGTTTCCACATTTTGCTAAGTATTGTCATCCAAATAGAAAAATCCTGGTGACCCAATGCAACTGTCCAGAACGAATTCGCACCTGGGGTTGAGAGTATAAACCCTGCAGCAAATTGCTGTTAAATCAGATCCTTTTGTGCTAAATGTGCTAGCACATCAGTATCAACATCATGGTTCATATTGGTCTAAAAAATCTTGAAAGTGCTTGAAATTTAAGACGATAAAATCAAGGCCTTGATAGCTTCTGAATATTCTTAGTGGATGATCAAATCTTACTGGCATAATATGCAGTCATTTTAGATCCTTCACATTGATTGAAACAGAAAGCTATCTGCACTGATGTCATCAGAAGCAGCCTGTATGATGATGTTGTTTTGGATTTAACGCCATTTTTCAGCACATGATAAGCTATATAAGGCAGCCAATATATCTTTTGGAGGAAGAACCCTGAAAAAACCTTGGAAAAGAACCACCAACCCAAAGGATGCTACTAGCAGGTTTTCTCACATACACACACTGGCCAAGCCTGAGATTTAAACCCACTCAGACAGGTGAGATGTTGGTGTTCTGTAAGGATGAGCACCTTAGACCACTTTCCACATGGGGCCCCAAAACAGCTGGTATTATAAACCAAATAGGTGTTACCAACATTAAGAACTTAGTGCTAAATCTGCTCCATTGTTACAACACACACAGACACACACACACACACACACACACACAAAGTGCAGTAAAAGAAATCAGATATAATTGTGTTTCTCACTTTGGAAATATATTTAAAAATGAAGAAAAAAAACCTGTATATCATCCCATGATCTAGCATGAATTCTCAGTCCTTGAACTTTATTACAAATCTCTTAAAAAAGTTCTTGAAACTTATAAATTCCAAACTGTATGGACCCAGCAATACTTCATTCTATTTAGGACTGAAAGCAGATAAAGCAAACCATGATCTACTGGCTCTTTTGATATACACAAAACTGCAAGTATATTTTGTTCCAGGTTAGCGGAAAAAAACGAATTTGATATGGTGTAGGGATACATTGTGGCTCTCACTCTAAGATGTGTTTATATGCTATATCACATGAGTTCTCTCCCCCCCCCCCGTTTGTAACAAAACATATGCACTCAGGTTTATATTTATTTACATACACTCTTATATATGTTTTCCAAATATTTGTATTTGCAACTTGAATGCAAAAGACAATGGGATCCTAAAGGTGTTCATTTTGGTGCATTTGAGAGTATCGATGCAAAGACATTGTTGAAGAAAAATGCACCTAAATATTTTCATTCTGGGTGTGCAGCATGGTATTAATGATTGAACATCTGTATCAAATACAGAATCAGCCCAATAAGATTAAATGGGTGTGTAATGAAACTGCAGATGTGAGCCTGCAGTATTTGCAGGTGTGTGTGTGTGTGTGTTGTAACAATGAAGCAGATTTAGCACTAAAGTTCTTGATGTTGGTGAAAGGTCTAAAGGAGATGTCAACTTTATACAAACTTTATACAGACAAACAGGTGAAAAATGTATTTCTAGGTCTCAGTGCAGAACAGTGGGGTAGATAAATATCCTAATGGATGGGTTGCAGTATTACTTCTTTAAAGTAGTGTTAACACACTTCATTGTTATATTTTATAAATATTGGTTCAGAACATTCATAGGAAATGTGGTCATCTTTCAAGAAATGCACTGATACAACCAGGCCAGTGATGGTTGCCCAGATTTGTATCACATTATGAATTTAAATGATGACAGCCCCTTGGCCACAATGCTCCTTTAGTAAATTCCCTTGCCTTGGAACGAGTAATTTCAACACCCGTGTATTTCTTTCACTGTTCAACAGGGACAAGTAACCACAAAGTTAACCCAGATGTTAAGTACTTACCTATACATTTCACATATCAAAATAATACTTTTTATCTGTTCACTTGTGATTAGTTTTTGGGGTGACTATAGTATGGAAAAAAAAATTGTCAATTGAATATTTCTGAAAGACTCTCATGGGATTTGTTTTGATTAAAATCTAGTTATTCTTTCTTCCTAATACATTTAGTCTACAAGACTGTAAGATATGACAGATTTGTTCTATGATTTGAGCTAATTCTGTGTGACCAGACTTTTTGTTTCCAAGATTGTGCAAACCAGTTCTCCAGTGGGTTAATTTTTAACTTGCATAAATAAGGTAGTTACTGATCCTTGTTACATTCTATCTTCAGATTTACAGAGATATACAACTTAGTATGAAAACACATGCAAGGTATGGTCTCCGGTTCAATGTATCACCCTATTATTCTGTGAGAAACTGAACTCAAAGGATCGAGTCAGTGAGATGGTCCAAAATTCGGTGAAATTTTTACCCACAAAGTGAAATATCACACATGTCAATAGTAAAAATACATGACAGCTGAAATGCAATAATTGTCATGAACTTCCAGTATCAGTGAAAACCAGTTTCACATTCTGTTACATGAACTGGAAAGTTTCCCTAATTGCAACATTAACTCCATATCATTTCATATTTTATCTTTATTCTTTTTTATTATGCAAGAAACAGAAAGTTTTGATTTAAAACAACTTTAATGCACAAAGTTTCATCATGTCTTTTGGCCCTAAGCCAGATTTGCTCTAATTTGGATAAGTTATTGGAGTTTTTATATCTTTATAAATTAAGGCAATTAGCACATGGTGAAGACAGATTTAAGCCTTCCTATATTCTTTTGAATATGCTCATAGACCATACCTACTTGTATTGCTTTGAATGTGATGAAGATCCGTGGAAGTGTTGATAGCACTGTTACATGATGTTTTTTGTATTAGTTATCAGTAAGTCAGGTTCTTTTAGTTATGAGGATTCAAGGGGATTCATAATTTTTTTCACTTATGCAACATTTTGTAGGAGTACCATGTCTGAATTGCATTATTTCATGATTCTTTAATATTTTCTTAATTCATGTAGCATATTAATTTTATATTTTTCTATCTTAATGTACCACATTCTGACTTTGATTGCAATATAAATCAGCGAATCTCTCTGTCTGCCTCTCTCTCTCCCTCCCTCTCTCTCTCTCTCTCTCTCTCTCTCTCTCTCTCTCTCTCTCTCTCTCTATATATATATATATATATATATAAAAGAAATTTATGTCAGTGATGGTTTAGAACACAAGGTAGTTAAAAAGAAGAAATGGTACTCTCTTTGAATTCTTGGAAATTTTTTTTGGATAGTGGGGTGTCAGACTCTTCCTGAGACTCGTGTTCTTTAGTGTTATGGCTGTTGATAATTCAGTTCATATCTTCACATGAGATGTTGCTTGCAACCAGGATAAATTCAACAGTCTGATACAAATGCAAATAACATAGACCAAAATCTAAAAAAAAATGAGGGTCTGCACTGTGCTTGAAACAATTGAAAGAATAAACAGAGTTGATCCTGAACATCAAATGTATAATGTAATTGCAGGGCTCCAGAGTCTATGCTGAATGCAAACTGGTACAAGTAAACATTGGTTGATATAGTAACTAAACCCCAGACAAAATATAACTCTTTTTTTCTTGTACCCATGTACATTTCAAGCTTTGAAAGTCTATTTTGAATCCATGATTAAACAGCCATAAAGTTGGAATCCTGCATTCTAACCTACAAACCTATATTATACTCTTTGTGAAACAATTCCAATGAACTTTGGTTGGAAAACTTTGGTACCATCTTATCATATAAGTCATAAATATTGTCTAGCTTTGCTTTTATCATCCACAGTTTTAAAAGAATAAATGGGTATATGTAATACTATGAACAGTAAAGGAATTATTTTTGGAACTTGTGCTGAAGATGATGAATGCTTGGACAAGGAAGTAGCTCCAGGATATAGATGTAAATCAACCCCAAGTAAAGATGCTTTTGTATTTTTCAGTATCTTTATCATTGTAAGCATGTGAAGTGTATTTAGGGTTATTTCCATTTGAAAACATTAGGCCCTAAACGCTTGTCACGTTCTGAGCAAAATGCCCAAGCTACATACAAGACATAATTGGAGAACGTAAATATAATTAAATTACAGCATATTAGTAGACGAAAAGAATATTTAAAAAATCATGAAAGTTCTGTCGGTAAATTCACTTCAGATTGCTTTATTGTTGTGCTAAGAAAAGTTTTGAAAGAATTGTTGAAAAGCTGTTTTTCTGTATTATATCCGATAGTATTATGCAGCTTTGTCCATCCCATCCCATCAGATTATGTCCCTCATGAATTTGTTTCCACTCAGTAACTTTTGAAGGGCATCGAGAACTGAAACCAAATTTGGTACATAGATTTACATTATGAAGACACAGTTCCAGTTTGATTTTCATCATTGTCCAAGAAATATATGGTGTTATGGTTCCATTTTGATGTTGGGCTTTGCTTTTCAGTTTCTTGGCATTCAACAAGACATCCATATCATATCTGGTAAATTTTTACTTTCTGGTATATACTTTTTTCTTAGTAATACTTCCTTTGTGTTGATGTGATCATGCATTTGCAATGGTACATAAAACATTTATTTCAATGCATTACATTCAGTTTTTTATACAGCAGATAGAGCTTCTTATTAACAGACACCTCCATACACGAGTATATAGGACATAGGCTTGTCATGGACAGTATTACATATGTTCATGTCTGATCTAATTGTAAACATAGATCCAGATCTGCTGGCATGTAAAAAGCTGGTGGTTCAGGTTCTTTGTTATTTGTTCTACTGATTAATCTTAAAAAACTTCATAAGCCCAGATCTGCTGGTGATTATGTGATGGCAGATCTGGGTCAATGTTGTTTGCATTTTGACATAATATGCACATGTGTATGGTATTTATGTACTCCTTTTCTTAATTATACTACATGTTGAACCTCCATATAAAGGACACCTTTTTATAAACAACAAAAATAGGTCCTCTGTAGTTTTGACTGTATAGGTCTTGCAGGGTGCAGATAGGGTGTCTTCCTTACACCTAGAAGCATTGGCTATAGCATAGGACTACTTTATCAGGGCCAGTAATCCATGCAACAGCTGAGATAGCATATATTTAAATATTTACCTCCTTTGATGCAAGTTGGGTCATTTTTTTCCATTGTTGGCAAGGTTTATAATGAGGCCATATGTATTTTTATATACAAGAGTGATATGAAAGAATGGAAACCATTTTAGAAATAGGTGAACATAAAATAGAATATATGTGGATTTGGCTGGTTGGAGTGGGTTGATAAAGAAAGAAAGATTTCAGTAGAAAGAATCTTTTGCAAGCTTATCCTAGTTGTGACTCAGAACTGGATCAGGGTGGAGGTTTCCTGGGTTTCTTTACTAAAAACACAACACAAAACAAAAAATATACACATGCACAAAAACATACAGTCACTTGTCCCTTGAAATTTGACCATTGTTTTTATTAATTTTTGAGGAAAGTGGGCCCTTGTGAAATTTTGGAACCCTCCCCCAGACACTTGACTTGATCTGGCCCTGTACTGAAAAATAAACATGGAAACACCGCTTTATTGATGGAATTTCAGCCCTTTTTGAAACTTGTGTTTGGAAATTTATTACAGAAATTAGCACCTGACTTTTTGGTGTGTAATTGAAAACATGATTCAAGTACATGTAGATCCAGAAAATGCTATAGTTCATATGGTTTTCTCTTCACAGAAGCTGTTAGGATGTCAGTACTGATCAAATTAGGTTTGGTCATGAGCATTCAGAAATTTAAAGTTATTGAATTTTAATATCATGGTGTTTGCATAGGTTTACTATGTGAGCTGAATTTGTGCCGTAAGTCCTGTAAATGCAAGATACTATAGAACTTAGCCAGGCAATGGGCAAAGGGAAACAACTATATATGACTGCTTTTGAGGAGCAGCAATCATCCCTGTAATATAGGATTATAATGATTCATACAAATAAGAATATAAAATTCCTTATTGCTTTATATTGAGTTAAATGTTTTAGCCTGCCAAATTCAAATTACATTTGAAAACTTGCAGATATTGCCTATTTTAAAAAAACAATTTAAACAATTTTAGGACTCATGATTTCAAAATGTTTTCATCTCATTTCAGTGCAGTGTGACTTGTGGTCGAGGCCAGTGTCAGAGAGAGGTCCTGTGTGTGGATGAGAGTGGAAACACCCACCCTTCTTCAGATTGCCTGGACAAGAAACCACGTAATACCAAACAGTGTAAGATGGTCAGCTGTCCAGAGTGGTTTGCCAAGCCATGGAGCAAAGTGAGTGGGCAATAAGTTTTGTCTCCTTTGATTGCTGTAAATGGTTGTTTGTTATCTGACCACTTGTTGGTAAAAATCTCAGTGTGAGTATGTACTTTAAAAAATAAATTTGACATGCAAGAAAATCTTTAAATAAAATGCAGATGTAAGTAAAATGTGACAAGTCTGCTGTAAAAAATATTTAATACTGGAATTATTTGGTTCTTATTTCTTAAGAATGTGCTTTCAAAATTTGGAGTAAGAAGCTAAGTTACATCCTCAGCTCAGACATTTCATGAAAACAGGATCTGAGATTTGTCTGTCTGTCTGTCACTAAAAAGTTTCCTTGCAACGCATAACTCAAACCATTCAAGATATTGCAACCAAACTACAATACACTTGTCAAACAAGTTGTATACAGGTGTCTTGATTCTTAGAATTTTTCTCATTCAACAGTTTTTATGTTACCATGGAAACACAGCATTGCATAAGTAGGATATAAAATGAGAGTACAGGACCATAGGGTACTATCATAAACAGTATAAAATTGAGAATACTAGATTTTAGTGTACTATCATAAGTAGTACAAAATTAGGAGTGCTGGACAAAATAGCATATTATCATAAGTAGTATCAAATTAGGAGTGCTGGACAATAGGGTACTGTCACAAGTAGTAAACAATTGAGAATGCTGGACAATATGGTACTTTCATAAGTAGTGTATAAGAATGAGAGTGGTGGACCATAGGCTACAGTGATAAGTATTATAAAATTAAGATTTATTTAACATAGGGTACTCTCAGTAGGAGTCTTTGCATAAGAGGGGGTGCGTGAGGTCATGGGTTTGAACCCCAGCCAAGTCATACCAAAGACTTATAAAAATGGTACTAGCAGCTGCATAGCTAGGCACTCAGCATGAAGAGGTTAGTGCTAGGACCGGTCGGCCTGGTGTCAGGATAATTTGACTGGGTGGGACATCATGCTAAATGTCTGCAGCAGTATGCCCCAGTGCCACACACACACACACACACACACACATGTATGCACACACACACACACACACACGAGAGTGGAGGAATATGTCATCTCAAGATAACCCTTATTATTCACTGGAACCTGTCTTAAGAGACCATTCAGAAGAGTGGTCTGTAGAGAAAGGTGGTCCTTTATTGCAGGTATTTTAAGTATCTAAAATATCCAATACTGTGAATTCACTATTTTTGTAGGCACAAGTGTTTGTGTGTTTCATGGTCACTGTCAGTACTCACCTAGAAGTCAAGACCAACTACAAACTACACAGATCCACATCTGCCATCACATAATGTGTTATTAGATCTGGGATTATGCAGTTTGTTTTGAGTAATCATAGAACAAACAGCATAGATCCATATCTGCCAGCACATTATGTGATGGCAGATCAAGGTCTATGTTGTTTAAGTTGGATTCAACTTTTAAGTTTTATTATTACAACCACAGATTTATAGACCATTTATGCCATGGCTTGAAAAGGATATAAATCATTCAGCTTAATCTCACATAAATTTAATTTGAATTGAAGAGTAATGTATAATTCTCTGTATCTGTAGGATCTTTTTGTTGTTAGAAAATCCTATATTTATTCCTAAGAGGGGTAGGAAATATTTAAAAGCAGCTACAAGAACACAAATGCAGAATTTTTAATCTTGGAGATTATTTTTTAGGCTCAGTCCCAATAGAAAATATTTAGAAATAATGCAAGATTCCCAGCTTTACTACATTGTGACAGGAAATTTTGTTTTCAAGTGGTCTCTTTAATTACATGAATTGATGAACCCAGACCCTATTCCCCATTTAGGTCTCATTCTTTCCCTAATTAATTGCCCAGACCCCATTCCCAATTGGTCTCATTCTTTCCCATGATGATGAGCCCAGAGCCCATTTCCAATCAACCCAAAAAATATCACTAAATTTGGTCTGCAGTTACTAAGTAATTTGTATGAAGCACATTTCCAATTGAAGTTAATAAGAGCAAAAAAGATGTCTGCAGTCAACAAAAAAAATAGATTTATATTTGTAGTCGACCTGAAATTTTATGTTGGTGTGGTTCATATTAGGATTATCCCATGTTTGCACCAAAATATAATTTGCTCTTTACAGTGTTCAGCAAGCTGTGGTGAGGGCGTGAAACACAGGCAAGTGGAATGTCAAATGGGGAACAAGGCCGTTGATGATGTTTTATGTGGTGGAAAGAAAAAACTCAAACAGGACGCAAAGTGCCAACGCAAAAAATGTTCCGAGTACATGTGGAAAATTGGAAATTGGTCAGAGGTATGATTATTTTGTCTGTAGTAATACTCACTCCTGTGGCATGATTTCTGACTTTATGTTTGTTTTGTTTGTGATATGAATAAATTTCAGAATATTATCATTCTGAATATATATTCAGTGTTGTATTTTGTGCAATGAGTCATGTGTAGTGAATATGAGTTAATTCCAATAAATTACAATTCTGACACTTCTCAGTTGATTTATTTATGAGTTGCCTTTAAGAACCCTCACAAGAAGCTTAGAAAGTTTCACTATCATATTGATAAAGAAAGATCAAACAAAAGTATATGCAGTATATGAACTAAAAAATTAAGTGTCATAACCTTTTAATTAATTCTATGGTAATCTGGCTTTTTTTAAAGCCTAATCACTTCAAAGCTTAAAAGAAGTGAAAAATATGATATTACCCTTTTAAGTTAAGAAGTGACCTTGAAGTATTTTTATTTATTATTAGGATTAGGTTTTAATTTTTAAAAATATGAGGATTACTGTTTATTTTAGTGTTCCAAGACATGTGGATTTGGATCTAAAATTCGTGCCATTGTGTGTGAGGATATTCATGGTAATGAAGTTAATGGAGAATTTTGCATTGCTGATCGCAAACCTAAAGACAGACGCCGCTGCAGTGAGTTTCCTTGCCCATTCATATGGAATACTGGATCATGGTCTGAGGTTTGTATAGGGAAAATATAAATTGCTTGATGCAGTTGAGGGATTATGCAGTCTGATTACCATCTGTTCAACTAATTACCTCAGATTTTAAAATATTATTTTCTTAACAATGTATTTTTAAATTTTTATCTTCCTAAATAAAAGAAAAATGGATTCATTGATTCAAAAGGTACGTGTTCAAACTTGTTACACCTCTCCCTCGATAACTCACGCACATCAGGGTCCAAAAACACAGACCGCACTATAAGCGAGGGCGCAAGTTACCGAGGGACCTCCAAAAAACCTGCCAGACATCCAGAAAACTGCGTGGTTGGGGTTGGGGGAAGGGGGAACTGGGCTGTTTAATGGCTGAATCCTCGTTTTATAATTGAGTCAAGAAAAATCGTCAATAAAGCACTTTTTCTGATGAAGTTGTTCGCTATTATCTGTATATCACATTTATTTTCAAAATGTCCAACATCTGAAAGATCGATAACATGATTACAACTGGTTTTAACAACCAAACACGGTATGCAAAAACATTCGTGTATTACGTCACAGCTTTTTGTTTTGTTGATTAGTCTGGTTCCCGGAGTGTTGTATAATAGTATTTCACAAAACTAGTAGTCTACGAAGCAGGGAACCAGACTAATTGTTGATACATTACCAAGCAAGATTCCTTTTTATCAAAAACAAGTAACATTTATTTCGTCAGATGTTGAAACTCAATTTTTGTATATTTCAGTTAGTAAAATATTCATGCCATGATTTCATTGCAAAAGTAATAGTGAAACTTCTTATCATGCTTGAGGATATCTCTACGTGCGAATTCAAGAATTCTCTGAAACTCGTTTTTCCCACAATGGTCCATATCTGTGAAACAAAGCTCATTATTTTACGAAGTACTCATTTCGCTTGGCTGCCTTGCTATGTTTAATCACATTTATGATTGAGTAGGTAATTTTAAGGTAGTTTAATTAGATATGTACACAATAAGATGTATCACAGTGTTCGATTGATCAACTGAAATGAGTTACCCGACATACGACCGGAACCGCTGGTTCTTAAGCATGTAGGATTTGTATGCCGTTTGCCTTTTTTTTAATTCCACCTGCTTTATTTGATTCAGAAGACGTAATTACCATGATAATAGAAAAGGAGGCCCTCTTTTTATTAGTGCAACAATACAACAGATGCTTCCGCTAGTCCGATATCAAAACACGATGGGCACTTAATTAGGTTCTCAGCGAAACACTTGCGGACATAGCTGTTACAGTAGATTGACACATTTTACGTTTAATTACAAGAGGACACATTGTGTTTATGATGATTACACTTAAAAGGAACTAAAAGATAGAACTAGAACACAGATTTCAGTTGAAAAAAAAATTATTTAATTTGTATTTATTTATTAAAGTACTGCCTCCACTTGGCGTAAGTGACATTTTCATTGATTGAAATGTCCTTGATTATTGTTAATTGTGGTTTACGAAGAATGTCGTTTGAAAAGAAAATGTAACAAAATTATATGACTTCTTATTAAAAGTAGTTATTTCATAATGTTGATTAAATTTCCAGGTCCTGTCTACCGTTTTCGACGATAAAACAAGTGGTATATCAAGTTTCCATTACCAATGTCGATCGTGATTTTCTTCAAGTTCAACCAATAGGGATCAGATTTTTGGTATTTTCTGGTTTAAAAATTGGGATCCATGCCTGACCCTGCGTTATAAGCAGGTTCGCGAGTTATCAGGGCACGAGTTATCGAGGGAGTGGTGTACTTATTAATCATTTACTTGGATCCCCTCCTCACCCCCAGCTCTCAATTTGAAGATTATTTAGATGACTATTGGTTATATGGGATGATTTTGAATCAGTTTATTTGATAGCCTGACATGGTATATGTACACCTTTTCCTTGATAAGTCATAAGCAATGGGGTCCAAAAATGTAGCATCATTGGCAAGTGCTTGAGACATAGGAGACTTAAATTTTGGTTAACATTTAGGGGGAAGAGGGTGGTATGCTAGCAACTTTTGTTGATACATTAGAATTCTAAATTTATTGACTCACAAATATTTATCTAATGGATTTTAATATGTGTGGATATTAGATCTTTAGATGTCAGCTAAAGACATCAGTAAATTACTGAGAGTCTTGATGTCATATGAACTGGAGAAAATGGAATAGAGCATCTGTTTGTCCCAGAACACTACACCTGGATTGGAAAAAAGAAATAAAACATTACACCTGGATTGGAAAAAAGAAATAAAACAATACACCCTGGACTGGAAAAAAGAAATAAAACACTACACCTGGATTGGAAAAAAGAAATAAAACACTACACCTGGATTGGAAAAAAGAAATTAAACACTACACCTGGATTGGAAAAAAGAAATAAACCAAATAAAAAGTTTTTTTTCCCTTCAGTTTTGTCACTAGATTTTGA
Source organism: Megalonaias nervosa (assembly GCA_016617855.1). NCBI lineage: Eukaryota > Metazoa > Mollusca > Bivalvia > Unionida > Unionidae > Megalonaias > Megalonaias nervosa. The sequence goes on along the minus strand of JAECUM010011280.1, from coordinate 73,259 downwards.
GGAACAAATCCTCAGACTAGGCAAATGTAAAACCTTTGCAGTTGACCACAGTATTAAATTTTGAACAGAATGTAGGCTGACCTTACAATCAGATGTTACTGTGATGTCAGTACCTATCCTATTTTGTAATTGGCATTTAAACTGTTAATTATCTTGTGTCCTCATATCAAAGGATTATTCAGTCTTCAGTAATTGTCAGAATGCCAGATGAGCTTTTGAGTAAGGAGAGCTCTGTTTTTATACAGACAGAAAAAACAAAAATGACAAAGCATGGTGCAGCAAGTTCGAGAAACTGGCCAAGTGCTTTCGAGATATATGGATCCCTTTCATCATGGTGGACAATACAGACCAATAACAAATAAAAAAATAAAATTAAAGAAATATCTGTTTATATGAAGTTGTGGTATTGAAACCAAAATCAAAGAATATAATCTTAATATATCCTACAATAGTAGAAAACTGTACACTTTTAATTATTTGCATTGGTAAATCAGGCATTTAAATTTAGCAAGAAAACATTTTTAGGTGACAAAACAGTATTATTTTGGAGGGAGTAACCCTCTCATGTCTGTGGCATGGTGTTTATCCTCAGTTACAAAGACTAGTTTGTATTTCTAGTAGTAGGCACTTTTCTGTATTGTCCCTTATTGGTCTTGACCAGAGCATGTCTAGACTTATAAAGGGACATAACTAAAATTTTATTCCTTAGGGAAAATAATTGTACTCTGTGTAGTTACTCCCCCTCCATACTATTTGACAGTTTCTCTGTAGAATGATTTAAAAACCAGATGTTCAGATATAAAAGGTATTTGCTTAAGTGCATTCTATCTAAATATATATTTTGATGTTTGATTTACAGTGCTGTCAGAAAAATGTTTATATGCTGATATATTTGAATATTTCTTTTTTATTCCCCATTAATATCTAATGATACTTACATATTTTAACCTTTACGGTTTGGGATTGGTTGGTTGATGATCATTGTGATTGGCTTTTTTTCAAAACAGTTTTACTTCATCATCATCCATTTCATTATTTTGATCACTGACACTGTTCAATTTAATTAAATATAAAAGATGATTGATAGATTTTATGGCATTATAAGAGGTTTGTGAATTATCTGGGCACAGACTAACAAGGGCGTAGGTAGGTAGTTAGGTTGGTAGGTAAGTCTGTCGTGTCATGGAATGTAATGATGTTGTTCTTCTGGGTTTAATGCCATTTCTCAGCACAAGGTAGGCTATACATGGCAGCCAATATAGTTGGTGGAGGAAAAACCTGGGAAAACCCCGGTAAGAACTGACCAACGGAAAGCTACTGGCAGCTTTCTCACATACCCACATTGGCTGAGCCTGAGACTCAACTTTAGACCACTCAGCCACCTGAGGCCCCTGTAATGTAACATAATGTGTGTGTGTGTATGCGTGCGTGCGTGCGTGCATGTGTGTGTGTGTGTGTACGTTCTCAACTGCAACAGCTTAGACTCAGGTCTGCTGTCACATAATGTGCTAGCAGAGTCTGGTTTACTCTTTCTGTTGTACAATAAAACTTGTTATGAGCAGATTCTGCTATGAGTGACCACTTGTCATTTACGATCGCAATCATAATGCACAAATCAATTTTATTATAGAAATGCATAGATAACCAACACTGATTATGATTTAATCATTTTTAACTACGACCACTTTGTTTTAAAAAAAAAAAGGTTGGCTACCAGTTTTTGAAATTGCACAGGTCATGCCTCTGTCTTATATTGTAGATTGTAAATCAAGCATACAGATTGTTCCAGCACTATGAACAACCTTATCACAAGAACAGAGACAAAAATGACTCAGCTTTATTTTAACTCCTTTGTTACCATGACCACTTGAAAAGTAAGATTGTTCTGATCAAAAACAGAGAACAACAAAAAAGAAGAAAAGAAATTATAGAAAAGGAGTGATGCTACCAGTTTGTAAATTTGGCAGGTCATACATCAATCTGATTAAAATCAGATCTCCATTGTCCTGTGTGAAGATCTGATGATGACCTCCTAGGGGTCATGTTCTGGTGACCTTTGAGTTAGCCTCTGGAAATGCAAGCTTCAAAAATCTGAAAGTGAAACAAATTGTTCAGTACACGTTCATGCTCTTCATCCACACTGTTCAGTCTCCAAACTCAATGATATAAAACTTGGTAATAACATAGGTTGCCAGCATATGACCCCTAAGCAATCACTGTCAGATCTTCATGTATAACAGTGGAGATCTGATTTTATTCAGATTGATCATATATTTATTGTCATTTGTTATCAAATATAAACCAAGCTAATAAAGTACATGTCATGAACTGCCATTGTAGTGCCAAAGGCAAGGTAGTAGTTGCATAGCAAATGAGAATTGTTTCCTGGATTTGATATTGTTAAAGGATTGTGTTGTTTGTTTGCTTTTTTTGATGTTAAAGTAATTACATCCCACACACAAAGTTGCCATCTGATCAAGTTGGTGCAACCAGTTACACTCTTTGTTTATAGAGTTATTCCCTTTATGTCATCTATGAACTAAGCCTTTGAATTTTTTCTTTGAACAAATAATTTTTTTTCTGGATGAGTTAATTATGGCTTTTTATTTCATTCATTGGTACATATACAATGTGTGTGTGTGTCCATAACCTGATGAAAACTGTCATTACAGTTGTTATTACAATTGGGCACTGATAACATAACACCTAGCATATTAATAGCAATGGCAAACCTCCAGCTAAAAGGAGATAAATTCTAACAATGGAGGAAAGAAATAATGGAATTGAAAGAAGCGAGAAAGAGGAGACCATTTGCAGAATACTTTAAACGTTAATACAACAATCTTACAAAGGACAAGGAGTAAATTAGAAACTGTTTTGCATGCTAATACATGTGTACATGTGATCTTCAGATATAAATGTGAATCATTTATAATGATAGATGCACGGCTTTAGTACTCTATAATCTTGTTTCAAGATGAATGCAGGCAATATTTTAAGAACTATGAATAAAGAATGGAATATATGTACAGTGATTGTGGTTATTTTTCTTTCTTAAATAGTTCTGAAATTCAACATTGGAACAAATTGTTCAAGCTGGTTATGACAGCCTCCTGTCTTGAGTGACCATTTTTTGTTTGTAGAAGGGGCAGTCTCTAAAGAAAAGTTTATTGTACTTCTTTGTGTTGCAAGAGAATACAGTTTATTTATTTCACACACAGTGTTCCAAGACATGTGGTGAGGGAGTTCGTACTCGTCGTGTTGTATGCCAGGCTATGACAAAGGAGGGGTGGATTCTTCCGGGTGAGGTGCCATATGGATGCAAGGACCATGATAAACCAAATGATACAAAGCCATGTAACTTGGGTCAGTGTCGAGCACCCTATCATTGGATGTCTGGGCCATGGGGAGAGGTGGGTTAATAATGCTAACAGTAAAATAATCTTGATATTGTTGTAGCATTAAATGTTTTTATTTAATGTATTTATTAATTTTTAAAAATTTTTAACATACCTTTTACTGTATACTATATATTTCATGATCTTAACTGTGAAAACATATTTGCTGAATAAATGAAAATGTTTTGATTTATACTATTTGAATATATACAAAATTATTTTATACTGAAGCATGAAAGTTTAAGAGGCAAGCAAAAAAATTTAAAATGAGTTTTTATACCAACATGTCTTAACTTTATATATAAATCAAACTATAAGATCAGAAAAAGTTCTTTGGGTTTAAAATTTCATTTTGTATGAATTCAGATAATTTTGTGGAAGTCATAATTGATGGCTTGGCAGATTCTTCATCTCATTTTTAACATATCACAATAATTTATTGTGGAAATATGTGAATATTGATGAAAATTAAAGCTTTTAATTCTTGTCAAATTGTATGATTTAACAGCATTTTTACATTTATTATTTTTACATATATACTGATTTAGCAGGACAGGTAAATCTGTCTGAACAGATATCCTCATCTAAAGGCCATCAATTGAGTAACTCAGTTCAGTACAAGTAATCTCCCTTTTGAGAAAGTAGTATGAGTCATTTTAAGGCATGCAATTTCTCTTATTAATGAAATACTTGTTTACATGTAAAACCATCTACCTAGTCATTGCTTTACATTATTGCTGGAAGAGTATTTAACTGCATATATATATATATATATATATATATATATATATACACAAGAATATGTCAAATTGTAAGACACAAACAAGCAAATAAATAAATTTCTAATTGTAGTATTACAATAAGTCACATAATTGGATCTTTAATTTTTTTTTTTTAAAATTGGGTTTTTTGATGCAAAACTTCCAAACAGTTGTAAAGAAATCTGTCTTCTTAGTTTGTTAATATGTAGTTTAGAAAAATACTGCATGTACATTTTCTTAAAAGATTTAACTGAATAAGCAGATCAGGTGTAAGCATTAGTGACTTCCATATTTTTGCCCCCAAATACTGTAGATCTGCTTTGTATTTTTCTTTGCATGGCTTTGGTAATTCTATATTTTTGGTAGAAATTAATGTTAGATATCAGTTAGAAGAATTTTTGTTGCATAATTTAGTCATTTCATTTGGATAAATTCCTTTGATACATTTAAAAACCATAAATGCTTTCAGAAAAACTATTTTCTAATTTATTCTTAACCATTTTATTTCTGTGAACAAAGCAGATGATGATGCATCAAGGTGGCTTTAAGAATCAATAAAGCAGCTCACGTTTGAAGCTTGATGAGTGTGTGTGTGATTTGGATTTTTAATGTAGCTTTAACAATTTTTCAGTCATATTGCTACAATATCTGCAGTGTGGCAGTTTATAGTGATGTCTAGCACTGGGGCATCATGTTGCAGACATGTAGCATGATGTCCCACCCAGTCACAGTATCCTGAAACCAGGCCAACCAGTCCTAACACTAACCCCTTAATGTTGAACACCAAGTGAGGCAACTGCTAGTACCATTTTTGTGAGTCTTTGGTATGACTCGGCCGGGGATTGAACCCATGACCTCCTGCATCCAAGGTGGATGCTCTAACCACTAGGCCACCGGAGAAGTCTGAAGCTTGGTGTAAACAATCCACAAAGGCATGCAGTTTTTTTCTGTATTTTCTCCAGACTGATGTCTGCATATTCTAAAATGACACTTGTTCATACAGGACAGCATTTCTTAAAGCCAGATAAAGGAAAATGTTGAAAGTTTTTTGAATGTTAAAAATGGCAGACTTGAGGTCTTTCTTACCTCAAGTTTGAGAATTTGCTTAAAGTTTTTAAGAATAGAGTACTTTGATACATAATGTAAAAGTGACATCATAAAGCTAGCATTTTCTAAACTATATCAGGAGCACTTGTAATACAAATTTTCATCTTCAATTTTCAGTGTTCTGTTCGCTGTGGCTTCGGTGTTGAAAGAAGAATGATAGTGTGCATTGACTATGCTGGACGCAGACGCTCTAAGAAGACCTGCCCCCAATTGTACAAACCTGACACTCACAGGCACTGCTATAATGGACCATGTAAGGAGATCATCTTTACCTTTTTTTAAATGGGAGGGTCAAATTCAAATATGTATGGCTGGTTCAATGCAGCAGTGTAAAATAAAATGTTTTGATGTTGTGTAAGTTTATTGCTATACTTCAGAACTAGAGCATTTTTTGCCAGGTGCTAAAGAGAATATTATTTAGGTTATCCAATTACATGCTTGTTACTGATTTTCAGCCAACTGCCAGCTACTAATGACAACACCACTTAAATTATCAAATTACATGCATGTTACTGTTGTGCAATAAACATCTCAGGGTAGATATGATAAAATCATATTTTAATGTGTAGGTTACAGTTTCTGATATTCATTTTGAGTATAGACAGACTTATGGAAACTGGGCCAGGTCAATAACTATCCATACCATGTTAATGGTTGAAGACAAATAAACAGGTATCCAGAACCAGTATATAAAACATAAGTAATCACATTTTTAAATTGATATATGTGTTTGAGAGCTATGCTCTCATCAGTTTTATTCCATTTTGTACAATTTCCTGGTCAGCAATAAAATTAAAATTTCAGAGGTAAATGAATGGCAAGAAATACAATAATTCAGTGATACATCTCACTCTTGATAATTGCAATTGATGTGGTTCATAAACATTGACCATGGCATAGGCAAGGAACACTCAAAGTGGGGTCAGCTGCTGGGGAGAAGGGTGGGGTGAGGTGCTTAAAACTTTCATTGACACATGAATATTGTAATCTCCATTGTCCTAAACAAATATTAATCTAATGCATTTCATATTGATGGATATTATACCTAAAGAAGTTAATTAAAGCAACTAAATGATCACAGACTATTAATATAGGCCAGGTTGACATGCAGCACTCAAAACTTTTGGATATCAGAGAAGTTTGAGTATGAAACATTTGCATTAATTGCACACAACCACTTTATAGCCAGAAGTTTACTCATAAACTGCCAGAGGCTAACCCATTGATTTGTTTGCTCAGGTTAATTCATCAAAATAATGATTTTAAATGTCACTACATTGATAGAACATAGTTGTGTACACATCAATATTATTTGTTCTAGTAGACGCTTTGGGTAACCTAGTTATCTCCCTCTCGTATTAGGTATTTACTATTACTACATCCGGTAGGTAATTAAGCTATTGGACAAGAACATAACTGCTATCGTCGCTAGTAAATCCACTTTTGCCAAGTGATTTGTTGTTATGTTAACCATGATGCAGTGATGAGTGATTTCTAATCCATCTCACAGCATAAAATTACTATGGGGGAAAGGGCTGGGCAAATACATATCTATACAGTGACACAATAAAGAAAATATCTCTATGTATATATATGTATTATACTATATACAAAAACTCCAGTCTTGTCACTATTTAGAAAAGAATTACCAGACTGAGACCGGAGAAAGATCATAACACATATGCAACTATTACACCTTACACCATTTTTTCTTTTTTGTACATTTAAAAAAAAGTAAATAAATAAAAGAAATAAACATAAGTCTAAATATATAAAAAGGCCAGTCCTAATCATACATGTAATAGCATGATTAAAGCATTATAATTTACACATATAACACACACAAGACATTATATTTATCCTTGGCCAAGATCACTAAAATTTAGGGACCATGATATAGCAACCAGCCACAAGACCTAGTGTCTGAGGAGGGAAGTATGTAATATTCAAAATATACTAAGAAGGAAAATAAAGGGACCAGCTCAGGGACTGCTTGAATACAACCCACAATCAAATAATCAAATGCAAATGGCAAGGAGCAACCCCTGAAAAAAAATAATAAATACTTTTTTTTCCAAATTCTTTTTGATTTTTTTACTGAATAAAGAAACACCTACACTATGGGGGATACAGAAAAACATAAAAGGTTTAAAACGTTTGGATGGTGGTAGGAGGGGAACTTTAAAGGCTGGTAGACTAACATGGCTAGAGGACGGATAAGTATCCACAGATAAAACTGTATACAGTTCACCGTTTGTAAAAGAACTTTGATAAACTGTCTAGTTGTTGTGGAACGTGATCACTGGATTATAGATTGGTATGACTAAAATATGCAATAAAAAAAATGGAACAAAGAATATAAAAAAGCAATGGAAATTATTTTTGTTTGTTTATTAATTTTTTTTATTTAAAAAAAATCAAAAGAAGTTTTTGATCATCAGATGCATATATATTTGTTTGAATTGCACAATAGAAAATAGAATTAATTTTAAGAACTGATACTAATAATTGCATGAAACATTCCCATTTTAGAAAGTAAACAATCACTGTATGCAAATGGAAATGATCACTAATAAAATAATGTTTATTGCCAAATGAAGGTTCATAATTGACTTAATTAAATAAATTGCTACTTTTAACCTTCAGGTTAACTTTAATTCTTTTTTTTACTTTATTTTTATTTGTTTGTTTTTATTGTTGTTGTTGATTTGCCATGAAATGTATTGCACTTATTTATTTATTATTTCCAAATTATCTTCTTCTACATTTTTTTAATTATTTCAGTTACAAGTATCTGCACAGGTTATGCACATACCCTTTGATATATGATTACCTCCTTTGTGCCTAACAATTATCTGTTAATTATTTTATCGCGCATTTATTTAGGGTGTCTGATTGGAAAGTTTGCCCATGGTGAGAAATATAACTTAATTCACTTCATTTGGTGAATGTTGACCAGCAGCAATAACTACTGGAAATCACAACCTCCATACACTAGAGAGATTGGAAAGAAAGGTCAGATAATGAGGTTACTGAAAAGGGCTATAGAAACAGTTAGCACATGGCATTTGCAAAAGTCCCTGATCACTATATCTGGATTCCAAAACATCGATAAAAAAGATACAGAAAAGACAAAAATTGTTTTAGAACATGAAAGTTTATTTTCTAATGTATCATTGCAAACAATAAGGAACAGTCCACAGATAAAACAACTTAGGATTTGTCTATGGCATGTGATTTTAACAAGAAATTGGATTGACCCTAGACATGGTTGTTTCTGTGATATCAGCACCTTTAATGTGTTATAGTTGGTTGAGACAAGTTAATAAATTACCTAGTTTGTGTAAAGACCCTTGTCCAAAATAATCTAGCTTAGCTGCTGAGTAGACATTTACTTAGGTTCTCTCAGAAGTGCATGTGTACTATTCAGAGTCCTATTGTTAGAGAATGTATGATGGAATTATTGATTTAAAATTTCACTTCTTTTTGTTAGGTAGCATAAGCCATAGACCAGAAGACCTTATGATTTGTTGTCCATCATCCATCCATTGTGTGTTGTCTGATGCCTGCCCATCCATTATCACAAGTTTGTCATTGCTATTCCTCTAAATTACATGGAAGATTGCTCTGAAACTTTACACACACATTCATCCCATCATCTAGGTAGTGCTAAATGAAAATGGTGCTATTTGGACATCTGATATGGCCTCCACAGTGGCCATCATGCTAGTTTATATCTACTCCTCCTGAATGGATGGTCATATTAGCATGGGGTTTTCAATAAAAGACTTCTTATGATGTCCAGTTGGTCCTAAATGAAAATGGTGACAATCTTGAAAATCTTGTTATTGCCACTCCTAAATGGAAAATAATATCTTAAAAATATTGTTATCGCTACTTCTTTCCACATGGATGGTATATCAACATGGGGTTATCACCAATAGAGCCTTCTTCTGATACCTAGTTCATCCTAGATGAAAATGGTGTCAGCTGTGTATCCAATATTTTTATTGTCATAAAAATCTTGTTGTCACTAATCCCCAGATAGGATGAACATTATGACATGGGGGTTTTCATGAAGACTTCACATAATGTCTGCTTTGTCCTAAATGAAAATGGTGCCATGCAGACATTCAGTATGCATCCCACAGCTGCTAATTTCAAAATCTTGTTATTGCAGAAGAATATCAGACAGGTTCAACTTCTGACAGTTAAATGGTCATATCTTGAATTCTTGGAACTTTTTGCCCAATAGATTGTCAGTCCCGTTGAACGGCTTTTGTTTAAAAATATTGTTCTGTTAATAAAATAATGATGTAGTAGCTTCATTGCAGGTAATAGTGGCATTTCTGCTCATCCTAATATTATTGTCAACAATTAATATGAAAGAGGCAATTAATGTCTTTTCAAAAAAACCCTCCAGTACATTGTGCCAGGTTGTGCCCAAAAGGGCAAGCCCTGCTGAGAGGAAAAGTTACAAAATAAAATTAAGAAGCATTCACCTAGCAAGCTAGGAATTACATAGAAATTGGAACAATTTGGTTATCATATAAATGTTAATGGTTGGCATTGGTTTATAGGCAAGCTCTGATGTCTTCTGACAGCTTTTGCTTTAAATCCTTGAAGGAAAAAAAGTAAATGAATTTATAGTTGGCTCTTATCAATGAAATCAATGTTTATTGATCTTCAGAGGTTATGACATATGTTTGTTGACCTTCACAGATTAAGACAGATGTTTGTTGACCTTCAAAGGTTAAGACAGATGTTTGTTGACCTTCAAAGGTTAAGACAAATGTTTGTTGATCTTCACAGGTTATGACAAATGTTTGTTGATCTTCACAGGTTATGCCAAATCTTGTAAGCAGCTTAGAGAACAGACCTCTATTCGACAAGATGGCAGCTACAAGCTTTTTGTGCAAGGGAGACTCATAGAGGTAAGTGGGTTTGAAGCACTTTAAATAATAAAACTACCACAAACATATAGCTTTTCTAATTTTATTTACAGTTTTATTTGTGAAACTTTGATTCATTTTAAGTTGTAACATAGGTGTAGTTTAACAACTTTATTGTTAATTAGCAGATTGCAGATAATTCTGATTTTATTGAATAAGTTGAATTTAAATTCACTAAATATTAATACTGATGATATTATATGAAGGTTAATTTCAATTAATATCATGCAGTTTGTCAAATAATATATTTTGTCAAGCCTTGGCAATAAAAACTTTGCAATTATTTAAGTTCTATAAATGTTATCAAAATAAGCACATATGTAAGGTTTTGTTAATCACATCACACAATTCAATGTTTTTATTAAGCTAACCATAAAATTGTGTAGTGACTAGAGTTTGAAGTTCATTCAGTTGCCATTTTAAAATGTCATGTGAAACATTGAAAAATTTGAGATGGGTTTATATGACATTATACTAGGGCTACATAATAAATGAAAAGAACAAATTGAATGCCACAGTTTGCTTCTAGTGAAGGATATATTGTACTGTTAAAAAAACTCAGATGCTGCACCTTTCATTTGTGTGTGTTAAAAATAGTCCCTGGTAATTGTGGAATATTTTATGCAGTTGTAACACTTACTATATATTTCTTAGGGAAGATGATTGATTGGTTGTGGAGGTTTTCCTCACATTTGCTGCGGTGGCCTAGTCACCCCCTGTTCCTGACTGGTTTGCCTGGTAATTGTGGAATATTTTATACAGTTTTAACACCTATTATATGTTTCTTAGGGAAGATGATTGATTGGATGTGGAGGTTTTCCTCCCATTTGCTGAGGTGGTCTAGTCACCCCCTGTTCCTGACTGGTTTCCCTGGTAATTGTGGAATATTTTGTTCAGTTGTAATACTTGTTATATATTTCTTAGGGAAGATCATGACTGATTAGATGTGGAGGTGTTCCTACCATTTGCTGGAGTGGTCTAGTACCCCCTGTCCCAGACTGGATTCATTACTTTTGTAACTCATCAGAGGGAATTGTTCTGGTTGATTCATTTGTTCAACTGATCACTTTGATTTGTCAGTGAGAAGTGTTTATATACCCCTTTATTGCCGATGAAGCTGTTATTTCTACTGGTAAGGTCATGTGACGATTGTATTGTTGCAACTTATTGTTATAGCATCCAGGTTCCAAAATAAACCATTGTCTCATAGCTGGGTTTTGGCTACATAGAGAAATTTGTTTATAAAGAGGGGTATAAACAAGGAAATGACTAGAAAACTCATATGAATTTTTATTTTAGATTTACAGACAATTTGTTCTCTATATTATACAATGATAAAGTTAATTTCTGTAATGCAATACGTAACATTGCCTTGCTATTGTACAAATTACTGGTTGAAATCACATCCACATGTGTATCAAATTGATAATTAATTTTAAGTCCCTGTGGAATTATAAGATTGTCTTTAGGGTTGACTTATAGTTTTTGTATGATTTCTTCAGACTGTATTATAGTTTCAAAAGGTGTATGATTGTGTTCTGTGTAAATCAAGTTGCCTATAGTTGTAACATGCAGTTGTGAGCTCCAAACTGTTGTTGGGGTCATGAGGTCCTCAAAAATAATCCCTTTTAGAACTGTTTTCTAGATTGCTTAGACTAAATAATCCCGCTTGAGCTGTATGAGATTGTTCATTTGTGATTTCTGTTGCAAGTGGTGGTACATTCCAGTCTATTATTGGGTTACATGGGGTCCTCAATAATGAACTCTTCTTGCAAAATATTTTTCTCCAAAAATATTAGGCTATACAATCCCATCATAATGGGTGAGAATCTTTCATTTGTTCATTTCATCCTTGTAGATGCTTTAGATTTTGATTTCTGTTGAGTTGGTATACATAGAGCACTTCAGTTTTTTCTCATGGTCAAACTGATCTTCTTTTCTTTTGAAGATTTTACAGCATAAACTGCAAGATGTCCTGTTACCACTGTATGTAATTTTGTTATGTTACACTAATGATTGGTGATATTTAAATTTTGCTTCACAATTCACACATTGATAGTACATTTTGCTGTGTAGTGGTCCGGTAGTAGAGTGATTGCATCATAATTTATGACGCATTAAAATGCTGGGTCAGCGTACTTAGGATTCCAGCATTTTGACTATAGGGCCAGGACAGCTATGTTCGCATGGGAGGAAATATAATAAATTAAGTTTAAAATGCATTGACTCTCATTTAAACAAAGATGTTAATCCCTCACCAGATGTAGAGTATGTAATTCGTATACCCCAAAAAGTTCTCTGTCTTTCCTATAAAAAGTGCTACCAGTAATAGAGAGCTCTGGATCAGATTTAATAATTTCTTTTATTTGATACTTCACACAGTCTATGTGTTATGGCATTGTGGACATGAATTTCTTGGCATTGATATGGGTTGTCATAGTTTGACATATATTTTACAACATTGATATAGGTTCTGTCATGGTGTGACATGAATTTTATGACATTGGCATAGGTTATGTCACAGTGACATGAATTTTTGGCTATTGCTATGGATTATGTCATGCTGTGTCATAGGAATTTTATGACATTGCATCATGATACAAATAAATATGAAAATGAAGTGATCAATCTTAACAGATGTGTGACATTTCTTTCACAGGTGTACTGTAAGAATATGAGAAAGCAGGTGCCTCAAGAATTTATATCTTTGCCACCAGAAGGGGAGAACTTTGCAGAAGTTTATCCTCACAGGTAATCACACTTCCAATTGTGTCATAGATTTAATGTTTTTAACATCTGTATGGCAGACAAGAAGTTCTTTTTAGTTGCATATGAATTGTAAGAAAATTTTAAAAATAATGTTGAACTTAAATTTCATATTTACAGCCTTAGATATTTTTGAGATTAGAAACATGGTGTTCAGCATAATTGAAAGAATTTAACTTTGTACATTTCAATATTTTTTATATATTTTTTCTCTCCAAAATCATACAAGATTCTCTATGATTGTGCACATTTGTATAAAATGCAGCGTGTACACATCATCTGATAAATGAGAAATCAGTGTTCAGATGTTATCTTTTAAAGTTTTAAATCATCAAAATTCATCCATTCAAATTCTTCTGCACTAAATTGAAGCATCTGTAAGGATTATGAGTGAGGTGAAGACCATAAGGTTGAAGTTAGAAATAAACTGTTGACAAGTGAAATAAAACAGTGAGGTTTATGATCATACTAAATAACAGACAAGAGGGTCTTTTTAGAAATGAAGGTACACACCAAGGAATTGTGAGCTTAATCAGTCAATTCATGCAAACTGGTTGGTTATCAAGACGGGGAAGAGGATCAGCAATGGTAGAAACAGCCCTATGTATACTTTGTGAGGTTCATCAAATTGTTAATGTTAGACCTTTAATTGGTTTTAGGATGATAAACTACTGAGATGTGGCTAAAATCAATGACAGGACTTCACCAATTTACTTAAAGAAATCTGTTAGGTAAACAGATATGTATATGTGAAAAGAGATGCTGTATAGGGTGTGTTTATTTTCTATTTGGTTTTTCTTTGCAGGTTAAAAAGGGCAGGAACATGCCCTAACAATGGAACCAGAATGGATAGCTGTAATGAAGATTATTGTAGACAAATGACATACAGAAACACTGGCTATACCCTATACTCAAAGATAAAAATAGATATAATCTCACTGAAAGTCATGAGTAAGTAACATTTGAGAAAAGGTAAAAATTTATTAAAACATTTAACAATGACAGATAGGCTCATAACATATCTTAGCTAAGATATGTATGCTTTATTTTGAATATGGAAGGAACACACACACACACACACAGACACAGACACAGACACACACACACCTATCTATCTCCCAAAAACATAGACCACACTATAAATGAGGGCGTGAGTTACTGAGGACCACCAAAATATAAGTGAGCCCATCCCCGTTAGACATCGAGAAAACCTCAGGATGGGGAGGATAAAGGTACTGTATAATGGCTGGTAACTTGTTTTATAATCGCAATGAGATTACTTTTCAATAAAGTGCTTTTTGTAATGAAGTTATTATTCTGTATAAATCAGATTTATTTTCAAGATTTCCAACATCTGAAAGATCAATAGCATTATTTCAGTTGGTTTCAAACGATATTCACGTGTATGAGAGAACATTTGTGTATTACGTCACTGCTTTCTGTTGTTGTTGATTAGTCTGGTTTGCTGCTTCATATATGGCTATGAAGTTGGAAGCAGGGAGTCAACAAAATATGGACCAGACTATTTGCTGATAAACTAAGAAAGAAGATTCCTCTTTCCAAAAACTATGGACATTTATTTGTGATACAATCGTCTTTGTCAAAACTGAATTTTTGTATTGCTCACTTAGTAAAATATTGATGCCCTGTGATTTCATTGCAAATATTAGAGATACTACTCATCCTTGAGGACATCTCAAAGTGCTAATTCAGAAATTCTCCGAAACTCACTTCTCCACAATGATCCTATCTGTAAAATAAAACCCTTTATTTGATGAAATATTCATTTTGCTTCAGTGCCTTGCTATCTTTGATCACATTTATGAATGATTAGGTTAATTTAAAGTAGTTTAATTATATTACATACACAATAATATTTATAACTCTGTTCAGTTGGTCAATTGGAATGAGTTCAACCGATTTATGACTGGGTCGTTAGATCTTATGCATGTAGGATTTGCATGCCTTTTAACTTTTCTTTTATTCAACCTCCTTTATTTGATACAAAAGATGAAATTAATGTGATAATACAAAGGAAGTCAGCTTTTAATTCAGTGAAACCATACAACAGATACTTTCCCAAGTCAGATATCAAAACACTGTTGGCACTTAATTATTAGGTTCTCACAAAATGCTTGCTATGCTCTGGTCGCTATGGTTGCTTGCTATGTTATGCTATGATGCTATGGTCGATTGATGCATTTTAAGTTTGAATACAAGAGGGCACATTGCATTTATGATGATTACACTTAATCGAACTAAAAGATAGAACTAAAACACAAATTTCACTTGATAAAAAAAATTATTTAATTGATGTTTATTTATTAAAGTACTGCCTCCAGTGACATTTTCATTGATCAAACTTTTGTTCAATATTGTTATTTATGGTATACTAAGAAGTTCATTTGGAAAGAACATGTAGCACAATATATTACTTCGTATTAAAAGTTGATCATTTCATAATGTTGTTTAAAATTTCCAGGTACTTTCTACCATTTTCGACAATAAGACGAGCGATACATCAGTGTTTCATTTAACAATTTTGATCATGATTTTCTTCAAGTTCAAAAAATAAGAGTAATATTTATATTTTTTAGTATTTTCTATTTTGAAAAATGGGATCCAAACATAACTCTGTTATAAGCACAAGTTGTCGAGGGAGTGGTGTGTGTGTGTGATATATATATATATATATATATATATATATATATATATATATATATATATATATACTGACCTACCCACCTACCGGGGGCAGTGCAGTTTCCAGATATATATAGATATATATATATATATATATATAGACACACACACACACACACCTGTCATACCTGCCATACTCCCAGAAACGGGGGGGGGGGGGGGTGTGTGACTACAAAAGAGTGTTTTGAGTTCCTTGGTGGAAGGGTCATTGCACATGACCCATAAAAGCAATCCCATCCTCCTGAGAATAAGTCATCTTTTCATATAGGCATATTTGAAAATTACTGAAATTTCGTATTTAATATAAAAAGAAAATAACATATTTCTTTGAGCATTTAATCACTTACAAGCAAAAAATAGTTGGTAGATTTAACACTCTGAAATACCATCACCACACACATACACACTTGTGCCAAAACCCACACATAATCCCAACCAGACAGGTGTGAACAAAATAAAAAATATACCAAGTTATTGCGTTTAAAATCCGTTGCACAGTGGAATATTTTCTTAATTAGCTGCATTCTTTCCTGTTTTCAGTAGTTCAGGGGTGGTCATAGGTGTCAACTAGTATGGTTTACCCGTAATTTGTACGTTTTTTTTCCATTTTGGTCAGCGTACGGCCGTACAACCATTTTGTACGTTATTTTCATAAATAACATATATATTTCTTTTAATTTTTTTTTTCGTTTTGTATGAATCTGGGACTCTGGACATAATTTTTTTTAGAACGAGAATTCAACGAGATCAGGGTGGCCTGAAACAACCAATCAAATCATACTCAAAACCGCGCTTTTCCTGTGTCTGATTATGAAACGAGTATAGTTTCATGGTTCAACTCCTGTATGTGAAGATCCTGTCGTTTATCGCTCTGAAATTTGACGCTCACTCGATGTCTAATATTGACCAACTACCTGTGTAGTAAGTATGTTTTCTTATTTTATACATTATTTTATTATTTATACTTATTACTATCTATCAAATGCATATAGTTGACATCAATTTTCATACTTTACATAGTGTGGCAGTCATGGTGGTGTAACTGTAATTCGTCCAACTTTTCTGTGTGGAGATAAAGTCAATTTATTAAAAATTTTAACAATAAACTAATTAAAAATAAATAGTCTGCTGAATTTAGCAGATACTGAGTGACGTCATTCTCATGGCTCGAAAATATGTAACACTGCCAGTTTATATCCAGTTTTGACCAAAATCGGCACACCATATAGCAAATTCATAACTTTTCAAATATCAGATACGCAATTAATAGAAACAATAAACAGCCTACTAGGTATAAACTTCTGGACTGCTACTTTGTCGATTTTTTTTTTATTTTTAAATTTAAATTTTTGGGTAGCTCCTGGCGTAATATCTTGGTGTTTATGGGGAAAAAATATAAATTTGTAACATATTTGTAATCGGGAAATCTTCCTCTATCACATATCAAATATAAATTTTGAAATTATTTTTTTATTTCTTTCATCTAGTTGAAATATTCCATCCATCAAATGGCTGAGCCTAACTCAAAGAAACGCAATCTTGAAGACACTGACCGAGGTCGTGGCAGGTTTCAGGCTGATTGGATTAAAGTCTTCCCTGGCATTGTAAATGTATCAAAATTGGGATCTTCCCATGCTTTTTGTAAAATATGTAGTAAAGACATTAAAGTGGTAGCGTCGGGCATATGTGATCTGAAGGACCACTGCAGACTGTGAGAGATCTTTTCGATGATGAAGAAAATACATACAGAATGTAGGAAGTCTTTGAATTCAGACACAGTAGCATCATTTTTACAGTGTAAAATAAACAATGACACCTGCTGCAGAGACTTTAAAACAACAGAATACATTTTGAAAAGTGCGAAAGGTGCATGTGTTGCATGTAATACAACACACAAGTAAAAAGGAACGAAATAAAGTTTCAGAAATGTAAATAATCATGTAAATATGTGTAAAAATACTTTGTGTATAGCATGTTGTTTTAAAACTTTTGATCTTATATAATGTATGAATACATTTTTTCATGTAAGGTTTTTTTGGTCTTTGTAAGGTTTTTATTAGTCTGGTGTACAGGTTTTCATCTCAGGGGGTTGACACCTATGGGTGGTGGGATTGAAGGTAGTGCAAACGTCGTTTGTGTTCATTGCCGCATTCATTAGAGACTGGGTGGTACTATTATTCAGACTTCCCTAAGATCATGTTGAATATTTCCTCAGCATAGAAAACATTTTTTCTGCATCAGCATTGCTGTGAGGGATTGTCAGACATGCTGGGTAGTGTTGCTATATCAGTGGATGTTGTTCTCTAGAATGAATGATGTCAATGTGGTATTTGCAGTTTGTGACAATGATCAAATGCTTTCTCATGCTGCTGTGCTTCACAAAGTCAAGTCAGGATTTCTGAAATTTAGTTTTGCTGGGCTTTGCTTGCTTTGCAGATGGCTCATCCTTACCTGAAATGCATTTCAACATTTTGCTTTAAAAGATGAATCACACTTAAACACTGTTCTGTGTACCAAAATAACTGTGTTTTGCATCTTATATATTGAGTGAAATCTGAGTTCATAGAAATGTTGCCACTTTGCATGAACTTACCAATAATCTTTAATAAAGATTCCTTAAACATTCTCATTCAAGGCAGTGATGTGTAATAACATTTGTTCTTCAACATGCATCTCTTTGATTTACCTACAATTTCAAATGAACTGGGTTGTTCTAGTTTAGCTATCATAATTACATTTATCCCCCTCTTATACAGCCACCCCTATTGCACCAGGAAAGTGGCTGTATGAGATGGGTGGCCTTTCCAGAGAGGGACTATATTTTTGACAAGTATGTGTATATAGTAACAAAGCTACAATTAACTTCAAAGCATTTAATATCTTCATTTAAACAAAGCTACAATTAACTTCAAAGCATTTAATATCTTCATTTAAACAAAGCATAATTATTAAAAGGTTCTTCTTGTCGTAAGAACTGACTTATTTCAAGTTAGCATACATAAATAGCTCTAATTCTTAATTGTGAAATGTGTGTAGGGTATTATTGACATGCACATGGCAAAACCATTAAAAAATGTCATTTAAATCTTGGTACATACATTGCTTGGCATTTAAAATAATTCTCTTTCCATTTACTCCATTTTCCCACTGCCACAGAATATTCTTCTTATCTGTTATGATGTTGTATATTCAAGTCTTCCCAACATAAAATTTTTCAGCAAGAACTTTTGAACTCTCCCAATTATCGTCAAGTCAAATAACTTTTACTTTTTCTTCTAAAGTATTAATTCTCCATTTATGTGATGACATGTTAAAGTTTTGTAACGATTTATTCCAATGTTTCTAATTGTTCAGTACTGCAACTTTATTATGCAGACGAAACTTTTATAGAGTTGACGAAATGTCTTTTTTATAAAGGAATGATACATGTACTGTCACATGATTTTCTAGTCTTTGTCTGGTACCCTGTTTTGTTCAAGGTTAATTTCTTGCTGTGTGTTAGTCCACAAAATCTATATTTAGCCTATGCTAACCATGTTACGATCTTGACAATTACGTCTGGTCATAATCATCAAAGAAAAAATCTCAATCGCTGTGTGAAGCCCAAATTCTATCACAACATTATTGACCCCATTTCCTGTCAACATTGGCGTTAGTAATATAATGTTAACCTTAGTTGTACATGTACATGTACTTTATCCAAAACTTTTTTCAGTAATGAAAACGGGACCATGGGAAACACACATTGGTAAAGATAATTGGATTACTTACTATACCATATGAATTCAATGTTGGTTCTGGACACATATTGAAATAAATTGTGGCTGCTTGTGAGGGGTACATTTTACATTTTTGCACAAATATGCTGGCTGCTGGTTGCATTAGAGGAGTAGCCTTTCTTGAGGGATACTTTTGAACACAAACTTTGTGAGTGCCAAGGGATTCTGGCCATAAAAAGTTGGTGGCCACTGGTCAGTGGGACGTTCATGAGGGGGACCACTATATTATTGTGGCTCTCCCAGAGCAATCTTCAAAATATTTTGTAGGGCTCCACCCTATCTTTTCTCAGCTAATTTAGTAATCTGTGAAATGATAGTTGCATATTTGTGACCACCTTACCTTTAATTGCCTCTATGATAATGTATTGATAAACTGCTCTGAAAAGAGTTTTGCACTGAATAAAAACATGACTATTTACTGTTAATAGAGACTACATGCTAGTACCAGATATAGTGTGGTAAAAAAAATCATTTTCTGTTTATTTTTTTTATTTTTAAGATTATTTAAAATCTTGTTCTTTTAAACATGACCATGTTGTGGGGTTTCTCGTGTGACACATTATGTTATGGCACGTATGACTTGTGTACATACGTCCCATGTGTCCACACATCTTTGTAAGTTTTGCATGAGGGTTTGTAGCAGGGCATTTGAGTTCATTTAACACATTTCTTGTTTTTTTTAGCTGATACTGCATTGTGAAGGTAGAAATGGTACATAATAATAGATGGATAAAGAGAGAGAGAGGTGGTGAATGAAAGCAAATGAGTGTGTACGATTGTGTACTGGTGGATGCATTGGTATATATTCTAAATACTTTTGTCATGCCTTTGTTAGAACATAGTGAGACATGTGGATCCTTTTGTCATGCCTGTGCTAAAAAATGATGAAATATTGGTATCCTTTTGTCATGCTTGTGTTAGATAATGGTGAGACATGATTATCCTTTTCCAGTGATGATGACAGGAGCAACATCAATTATTAAGATTCAGTGTTGCAAGTCAGCTATAAAAGTTGAATACAATTTAGATGGTTTGAAGTCTAGACACCACATTCCACAAAACCCTTATTTGTTTTTAGATGTACATTACAACAGCTTGTATAAACCACATATAAATACTATTTTTTATTTATGATTTCAGCAATAGTCACAACCTTTACTATTTTGAAAAATAAATACATGTTTGTGCTAGAATTTTCCAGTTAATTCCCAATTTTTCCAGGAAGAGTAACATTCAGTTAACTAGTATACCAGAAAAGGGCTGTACAATGGAATTTTCCATTCCAGATCTGGCTTCTATTCAGTTTTTCTCATCCATTATTTAACTCGTATTTTCTTTTAGAATTTCCACTGTCACTGAACAAATTTTTTCTCTGACTAATAAAAGCTTTATTTATTGCTAAATTACACATCTCTTCATACTCCTTTGATTAGAAAAATTTGGTCCATTTCTTCATTTGTACAGCCTCCAAAATATGTCAGCAACTTCAAGGCAAAAATCTGCATATAATGGCTTAATCAACTACATTTTCAGTACTGGAAATGAATTGCCATTTTCACATTTGTATTACCTTTGGGAGTTTTGTTGATTGCTAGCACCAACATATCATTCCTTATGGATCTTCTGGGGACATTGCCATTTCCAAGAAAATTATTATGATTAATTTTTGTAGTACCCATGTTAGTGGAAAACAAGACATAGTGGTTATTTCTTGATAGTGATGTTGGCATCAGCTGTTTGTTAAGGTCATGGCTGCAGTTTTTGATTTGCATGGATTTCCTTAACCCCTTGATAGATTCTCATCATGAAGCTAATAAAATTCATTCTCTGACATGCTTGCTTGCTACTTTTTCCTGGTGGTCATGGTCACAGTCGTTGAAAATATGCATTAAGGTTTTGTGACAGACTTTTTTATTTGTTTATATATCTTTTGAATGAATCATTGTGACACTAAACCAGTTACTTCTATAACATGCTTGGTCAACCTTTTGACCCTGAGGTCAAGGTCACATTTTAAAGCACGCTTGTATAAACTGGTGTAATAACCTTTTTTTATTTATAATTTCAGCAATGGACACAACTTATGCCATTACAACTGGTAAACACATTCCATATGGATCTGCCGGGGACTGCTACAGTTCTAGTGACTGTCCACAGGTACAGGATGGGACTTTTGTATTCTAATAACCTATCAAACAGTATAATTCTTTGAGTGATAACAGTATATCACTCAAAGAATGAGAGACAAGATGTGGAAACAGCACCAGTATTTATGACATGATGTTTATCGCCACAAATGGTGATACTAGACCAGTTAATTAGAGCTTTACATTTGCAAATGTCAGCAAAATTAAATTTCCATGTAATATGATTGTTTGCAGGTTGATTTTTTAGGTCATTTCTTGCTAAAAAGTTTTACAAGTTCTTGTGACTTTTTGAACACTAAAACTTTGAAAACTCAGAATTCTGCTGAACCAAAATTATTAACAAATTAAAAAATTGTTTGGATGTGTGAGTTTGGAGGTTTAAACAGGTAAAATTAAAGTTTTTGTACCTGGACTGAGCAAGACAGTTAAATATTGCTTATCATCTAATTGTTTTTTTAAGGTTATTCTCTATCACACTGACAATAAATCAAAGAAAGGTAATAAGTTGGATGACAAATTTCATATTCTTTGACATACAGCCACAGAAGTACAGGGACCACATTTTATCTGCATCTCACATTGGATCCCTTTCTTATCAATCTTTATTTTTTTCCAGGGGCGCTTTAGCATTGACCTTTCAGGGACAGGATTGTTTGTGTCTAAGAACACAACCTGGGTGGTACATGGACCACATGCCTCACAGAGGGTACAGAGACTTCATGTAAGTACTGTTAGTAGTATGTTTGTCTCCTCCAATATGGACTTTTCTATAAAGTATTTTATAAATAAAGCCATATCTTGTTGTATTTTCATAATTTAATACTTGTTAGATGCATAGGTTTACCAGGATTCATGGAAGATCTCTCCTGAATGGTGGAAGACAAATAATATTAATTAAAAAAATTTCACATACAACAATTTTGGGTGAATTGAGCATGACAGTCTTACTTGTGAAAATTGTGTTAAGAAAATATGCATATCCTTTAATAATTTTAAACATATATGCTAAATTTCCCTAATTAAAGAAGTTAATAATGCTTAATTAATACAATTTTCAGTATGTCATAAGTCAAAGTTTATGGTTATAAAAAATGAGTTTTTTCATGGTTGCAGCCATTATTTTCTGTGTCTTGGTCCTGATAAATGCTATCAGATTTGACATATTGTGATCATAATAAGATCTACCATTCCTCAGTTTGTTATCTGCCATCCTTATGTTGTGAACTTCATGTCATATTTGTTCCTTGTTTCCTTTTGTTACAAGGACCTTGGGTGGCCAAGTGGTCTAAGGCACTTGCTTGTACAGACTACTCACATCTCACTTATCAGCATTGGTTTCAGTCTTGGCTCAGCCATTTTGAGACAGCTTGCCAGTAGTTTCCACCGGATAAGTTGTTGCTGTTGCTGTAGGGTTTAACGCCATTTTTCAGCACACGATATGCTATACATGGCAGCCAGTATTAATGGTGGAGGAAGAACACAGGAAAACCCTGGAAAGAACCACTGGCCCATGAGAAGCTACTGGCAAGCTTTCTCACATACCCAGTTGGGCCGAATCCAAGACTCGAACCCATGCAGACAGAGGTGAGATGGCAGTGATCCATAATGGAGAGCGCTTTAGACCACTCAGCCACTCAGATCCTCCCCCCCCCCCACTGGATAAGTGGTTTTTCCAGTGTTGGATGCAAATTCATGAAATCTTGTAGCTATATTGTCTCTGTGTGGAATGTCTGCAAGTGACATGTCGTACTTGGTGCCTACCCCTGTGCGCAAATGTCAGATATAAAAAGAAATGTACAGTGATATTTTCCAATATTTTCTGACTGAACTTACAGGTGCAGTCATTGCTGTAAGATGCTTTATATATGTGTTGCATTTTACATTATGACCCATGTGGTGCAGCAGGGAGCCATTGTGGTTGCTTTAGGTTTCTGGCCATTTTTTTTTGTTTTTGTGGTGGTAATGGACATTATCAGTCTTGACTTTGTAATCAGGTTGAGGATTCTGAGTTAAGATGTTGTGTTAGATTGTTGAAAGTTATGTACATGGTGTTTATATCACAATATACTACTGTGAATTTACTTTTAATTAAGGGTTTTCAGTTTATTACAGACCAAAAATTTTTAAATTCCAAGGAACAGTGATCCGTCTGTGAAGACAACAAGAACTACCTTCTGCCTAAATCCATTAACTTACAAATATATAATTTTTGACAAAAACATGCAATTTAACACTCTTAAGAAAAATTCTTGGTATTCAGCTGAGATCATGCATGCTGCAGAAATTTTATATAATGTTTCATTTTAGTATTAAATACATTTGTGCTTGTTGTTGGATATACATTTATTGACTCAGAATAAGTAAACAAATGTTATTTGAAATATGCTGGTAATCTTTCAACTTGTATTAAAATTCTAAGTCAAAAATAAAAAGAGAAAGTTTGTCATATTTAAGTGCAGAATTTGTAAAATAAATCTTTTACTTTCCTTCTAGGATGATGAGATAGTAAAAGGAGTGTGTGGAGGTCTTTGTGGCGATTGCTCTCCTGATGTATACACTGGCCTTCAGCTGGGGGTCCTGGTTGATTCAGAATAAAGCTAATCTCAGATTGTTGGTTAAAAGGATTTGGGGAAATAAAATAGTCTTTCATTTTATAGCAAGTTCAGAATCCATTTTAATGGTAAGTGTAACTTTGATTAAAATGTTTTTCTTCCCTCCCCCCACCAAATAGTAGATAGCAAAATATAAGTAAGCCTTATTCTTCAGCAACAGTAGCAGTGGATGTCATCAATAATTTGTAAGATTTTGTTAAAAAAGTCTTGAAGCTTGTATGATATAATCCAATAAATGTTTGTACAACAAGAAATAGTATTTTTAGAATCCTTATTGATAAAAAGAAAAATTGATGCTTGAAAACACAGACGTTGTATTTCTGCTTGAAATGAAATACTATATAGTGAGTTAAATGGATACCATATAGTGGGTTCACTGGGATTACCATATAGTAGGTTACATGGAATACGATATTGTGGGTTCAGTGGAATACCATATAGTGGGTTACATGAACGACCATATAGTGGGTTCAGTGGAATATCATATAGTGGGTTCATTGGGATGACATAGAGTGCGTTCATTGGAGTACAATATAGTGGGTTACATGGAATACCATATAGTAGAATTACATGGAATACCATATTGTGGATTCAGTGGAGTATCATATAGTGGGTTACATGAATGACTATATAGTGGGTTCAGTGGAATATCATATAGTGGGTTCATTTGGATGCTATGCTATATAGTGGATTCAATGGAATACCATATAGTGGATTCAGTAGAATACAATATAGAGGGTTATATGGAATACCACTTAGTGGAGAAATTTTAGAGTTTTAGTAATCCTCTAGTGATATTGCAGAATATTTATCCTTAAAATTTTGTATTGTATCTGCTAAAGTAAATGTATCCAGAAGTTTTTATTATTTATGCAAAGGGGGGGGGGGAACGCAGTGAAACAGTTCAATAATAATGCTTGGTATTCTCTTTTCTCAGCATACATGGTAAAAGCAACTAACCAATGATGACAGTATATAGTATAAATTTACTACTACAACATTGCTGGCATTGAACCAATCAAAAACTATTATTTAACATTATCAGACAGATGATTTGCTTCTAGCCAGCATCTTTTGTTTAAAACCTGATATACCCCACACACACACACACACACACATGCACAGCTAAAATAAAACCAAACTGGTCATAATAACAGGTACGGAATTAAAATCTATAGATACATGCTACTAAATTAAATTCTTAATAGCAACTTGTAACAATTCAAAAGTTCACGTTTCAAATCCGCGTAGTGGTAAAGGCAACATTTCACGCTACGACATTAAAACTTAATATGCTTCACATATTAAATAAAATAAAAATGTAACACTTACCCCTATGGCTGTAGAACAGAAATGGAGAACATACACTCCTTGACAAGATCCCAAAAGACCAATGTGTCAGTTAAAGAAGAACCTTGCCTTAAATCTCCAGGAGAATAAGTCTTAATAAGGGTAAAATACCAGTGCATACCGTGCTTTTAGTGTCTCTTTCTGCAAGCAGTCTACGATGAGATACATGCTAGTTCAGTCACTTAACTTGAAAAACAATTATCCACCCTAGGTAATGTTGTACGCATGTACAACGAAAATGATCAAATTGTTCTAAGGTGAAACCAAGTTATTTCTTGCCTTATTCTGTGATACTAATTCCAGCCAAAAGCTCACTTAAACTTGACACCGTTTTGTTATTTTCTTTTTTCTAATGGAGCAGACTGGTGTGTTAATTATATGACATAATTCAGTTGTATGATTTTGTTCATTATGCTTTCTACATCAATGAATGACAAATAAGTCATTTTCACATGTATATAATAATGTTTAGAAGCACATTGTAATTTAGGGTATGATAAAAAGATGCCTTTTTGCTATAGGCATAAATACTACTCGTTGAGCCTGCTAAAATAAAAAAAAAACCCCAAACATATCTGCAGTCACTAAAGTATAATTGTGGAAAACTCGAGCTCCTCTCTTTCAACTAAATTCCTAAATTTTGTGTCATTGTAGACAACCAGCTATATGGTATGATCTGATATGTAGGAAAGATTGAAGCAACAAGTTATGTGTTATTGTTAATGTATTGACAAATTACATGATTACTAGTTCAGATTTTTTTAGATGCGTTGATTATGAACTGTAATTATCAGTACAATTAGATAATAATTTTGTGTTCAGTCTTAAAATGTACTGAATAGAAGGTAAAGATAGAGTAATCAGTATTTATTCATAACTTTGTAGATTGTGCATGGTGTATGGACATTTTTCCTGCGAAATTGTCAAAATGAGTAAAAATTGTTTATCAGATTATGAAGTTATTTGGTAGTTTGTAACAGTTAGTCCTTTAAGGAACTTTGTGCTAGTTGTCCTGAACAAATTTGGACACATTTTCTGTCAGATTATAAATAAATAAGTTGTTGCTGGAAGTCATATGAATTTATTTTGATAAAGTTAAATTATGAATAGAAAGAACCATCTTGAATCCTTGATGTGTACAAATAGTACTGTCTGCTTTTTCTACGTAAACAATATTAAAATTATGTTTGGCTTGGTGTTTTATGGCAAGGTAACACAAGTAGGTTTGTATCTAATAGGCAATTGAAATAAAGTACCTTTTCCAAGGACACACAATGGTAGGTAATCCAAGCTTAGCCCTACAATGTAAGATATCTACCCTGATATTGATGTTGTTTGGGTTGTTGTCTTACTGCCAGAATTAGTGGCATTGTGTAAGTGTGTTCCCTGGTTGACTGCCAGGAATGGAAGGCAACATTTTCAGGAATCTTAATTGATTTGTCAATATTAGCATATTTTTTATTCATTTTGTTGAAGAAACATACTTAAACTTAAACCGACTTAAGCATTCCTCAGCTCCCATTGCATTTAATCCAGCTGAAATGAATGTCAATGGAACTTGAAAACATGCCCATTTGTTTGTGTCAGAGTTTGAATCCATTAGGAAAAAGACATTAGAGTAAGTATAGTCAGACTAAAGCAAATAGACTTTAATTTGTTTAAAAATGTTGATATGGGCTGTCACGTGTGTGAGATATTCCTAAAAATTTGGCCTCATTCCTTTGTGAGTCAACCAGAGAAATATGCTACTCAATGCAGTTTATTAAGGCAGTAAGATGTTGACCCAAACAACATAACTATCAGTGTAGAAGTCTTACAATTTGTAGAATTAACCCAAACTGATCCAGTGATAGGATTTGAACCTGCATCCTTTTAGTTGCAAATCTGGCACAGTAACCACTGAGCCACAGCAGATTCTGATGTTAATTATAAAGTAATAAAGACTATACCAGAAAAATTAAAAGTTGTATAAACAATGTATTCTATTCTTCCAACATGAAACATTCTAATCTTCTGTCAGATTTAGAAGGAAAACTTACATCATTTCTGTTTTTAATTTCAGGTCATGGTGGATGAAACTTAGAGTCATCATGCTGTAAATAGAACAACATACTTCAGAATCATCTCATGCAGTTTGATGCATTTATTTATATCTATATATAAGGATCATTTCTATTTATTTTTATGGTTATAAAATGTTCATTTGACAAGATGTAATGTATAATTCCGTCCATATGGCCAGTTGCTTGTGTCAAGTGCAATATCCCCCCTTGTTTCTTATAGAAAATGTCAATGCATAAGAGTCTATACAACAGAATATCAGGATATTTTGCACACAGTATATTGTATAAGACAAAAAAATATAATCTCAGAACCAAATATGATAGCAGCGATTATCTGTTTACATACTGTAGGTGGCCATAGGTATCTACCTGCTTCCAAAACCTCATAGATTTTTAAAGTTTGAGATATCATTATGTTTTGCATTTTCAATTGATTAACCATGAGTACTGCTTTACCAAAGAGTTGAAGAGGCATGTGAACAGCAAAACTGAGTAATGTACTTCTCATTGTTCCTTTACTTGAATCAAATGCCTAATTTTACTTTCATTTACAGTACTTCTCCCATGATAAGCCCAAGGACCCTTACCTTGTAAATGTAATGAAAAGTGTCGGATAGGCTTATTATCGGATAAGGCCTTCTAAGATAAAAATGTGCAAAACTTTTGTAAAAGATGGGGTTGAGATTATCATCAAACATTGGCAGATAAACAGTGAAAGGATCTTTTTATGGAAATTTAACCATAATATGCGAATTGGCTAATTCATGGTTTCAACATTTTCAACCTACGTTGAAGTCTGGAGGATTTTTAACAATGGGGAAATTATTTAAAACAAAATATTTAAATCTGATACGAATCTTTATAAGCATTTGTCTTTAAAAGATTGGGTACGTAGCAGACTAGGACTGTATTTGAGTAGAAAATTACTCTGGATATTTAGTAGTGTATTTCTCCCATGTTAAAATCTGGTGACAGCCTAATAAATACATTACACCTTTTCCCCTCTGATAAGACAGGAGGCTAGGGTAATACATAAACTACTGTATTTCTAATTTGATGACACCAATTGGCCATCCTAATAAATATATTGTAGTATTTCTTTATGGTGAGGCCTGGGCCAGTCTGATAAATACATTACAGTATTTCTCCCACAATAAAAGCTGGGGTCAGTCTAATAAACACATTACAGTATTTTTCAGGGGGTCATTTTAATAAATATGACACAGTATTTCTCCAAAAATAAAGCCAGAGGGCTAGGCTAATAAATGCATTAAAGTATTTCTGTCATGATTGGACCATGTGGCCAGTCAAATACATTACAGTATTTCTCTCATGATAAGGCCTGGGACCAGTCTAATAAATACATTACAGTATTTCTCAGGAGCCAGTTTAATAATATGATACAGTATTTTTCCCATGATAAAGCCAAGGGGTCCAGGCCAATAAATGCATTACAATATTTCTCTCATGATCAGATCAGGAGGCCAGCCTAATACATATGTAAAGTATTTCTCCAGTGATAGAAACCATTGGGCAAGCTGAATAAATTTGTCAAGAAATGGTGGGTGTATTATCAGAGGGATACTGTTGGTAAATATTTCCAATTATTTTTAGTTTTAATAGGGGTTGGCTTATCGTTAGAATGTAACACACATCTAGCTGCAAATATCATATACCCAATTTTAGTGCCATTGTGAAAATACAAACAGATTTATTAGGATAGCATTAAAAATGTGCAAGTTGAATTTTTGAGATTTGCATTTCCTGATTTTTAGCTCTACTTTCATAGACCAGAATATTTTATGGGATGACATGTTTTCTCATGTCCGATGTCCATCTGTCTTTTAGCACAAATTTGTTGTCAGCACTTGTAAACTAATTGCAGAATTGCCATGAAACTTTACACACAGTCATCCCAAGGTCTAGCTGGTCCTAAATGAAAATGGTCCAATATAGCTACCATGGTGGCCATAATGAAAATGTTATTGCTTCTCCTTCAAAATGGATGGTCATATCAACATGGACTTTTTACTTAGAAACTTCTTAAGATGCCTGTAGCAGCCATCCTGAAAACCTTGTTATCAACTACTGATCCTGAACAGAGTAATATTGAATTGAGGTTGCAGCAGAGGACTTCGTATGATGTCTAGTTGGTTCAAAATAAAAATGGTACGGCATGGATTTTTAATATGGCCATCACAGCAGTTTTCTTGAAACATTTGTTATCAATACTCCTGAAAGAATGGCAATATCAGCATGGGTTTTTCTCTAAATATCTTCTGTGATGTCTGGTTGGTTCTAAATGAAAATTGCAACAATCTAATATCCAATATGACTGCCACAGCATCCATGTTAAACATCTTGTTACTCCTCCTGAATGGAAAATCATGCCAACATGGGGTTTTTGCCAGATATTATATGATGTCTAGTTGGTCCCAAATGAAATTCTTGTTTTTGTTACTCCATCTGAATAGATGGTTATGACAACATGAGGTTTTCACTAGAAGTCTTATGATGTCAAGTTGTTCCTAACTGAAAATATTGCAGATCTGACAACCAGTATGACTGCCACTGCAGCTGTCTTGAAAATATTGTTATTACTACTATTCCTGAATAGAAGGTCATATGATCATGGGGATTTCACTGGAAGACAGTGAGCGTCTTGAAATTCTTGTTATTGCTACTTGTCCCACATGGAAAGTCACATCACCATGAGGTTTTCACAGGAGGACAGTTGCCATCTTGAAAATAATGTTATTGCTACTCCTTCTAGATGGAATACCGTATTAAAATTGGATTTTTATGAGATGACTTCATATAATGTCTGGTTGACCCTAACTAAAAATGGTGCAGATCTGACCTCAAATAGGGTAACCATGGCAGCCATCTTGAAAATCTTCCATCACTACTCCTTCTAAATGGGAAGTCATACAGACATGAGGTTTTCACCAGAAGACTTCTTATGGTGTTTAGCTGCTCCTGAATGAAAATGATACCAATCTAACATCCAGTATGGCCACCATGGTGGCCATCTTTAAAATCATGTTATCACTTCTCTCCAGAATTGATGGTCGTATTGACATAGGGTTTTGGCCAGAAGACTTCTTATGATATCTAGTTCATCATAAATAAAAATAGTGCTCTGCAGACAACCAATATAGTGGCCACTATTGGCATATTTAAAATGTTATTAATTCTCTAGAATGAATGGTAAGGTGTTTTCACCAAAAGTCTTGTATAGGTGTCTAGTTTGTTCGAAATAAAAATGTTGCCATTCTTACAATCAGTGTGTCCACAACAGCAGCTAATTTGAAAATGTTGTCGCAGAACAGCATCAGAGATGGTTTCAACACTCAGCATTTTAAAAGCTGGAATGGTCTTGTCTTTAATTCCTGGAAAGTATTTTTGTACAGTAGAGAGCTTGTCTCATGGAGGGACTTTTTTAATTTTTATTTCTTGCTGTCATCTCATTTTAAATCTTTGGTTAGCCTTGAGGAAATCTTTAGTATGTTCTTGAGTGAAGTATGCAGCAAAAATATTCAGCTCCTAATTCTCACTTTCTCAGCAAACAGTTATTTCTCTGTCTAAATGAGCTCATCTGACTAAACTTGTGTCTGAGAATTTGTCTTGACAAGCCTTTCTGTTTTGAAGATTTTACAAGTTTGGTAACTCTCAACTTTTAAAGTTGTATTTTTAATTTGCTTTGCAAAAATAAAATTTCTCACATGGCCTTGCTGTGAACATAGATGAATTAGACACAAGATTCTTTCAGTGAAAGATGAAATACAATTCAAATTCCCTTAATATATGTCAAAGCTCAAAAAGACCTTCAAATTGAAAAAGGTTGATAATGAAAAATGCAACAAAAACATGAATTTAAAAGTTTTCATGCTTGGAGCTGGAAACAAGAGTGTCAGTGAATGACAATCAGTATTAATTTTTAGTCAGGGATTACATTTGTGAGATTTGTGCCTCATGATTGCATAAAGAATAATGGATCATATTTTACCCATTAAGTCATCAAAGTATACACACAAGAATCTTGTAGAGAAGTATTTTGCTCAGTTCATGTTAAATTTTTACAAAATGTAATGAAAATCATTGTAATAAAACCCATTAGGGGGACGTATGGAAAAGTGGTTGCATTTCCAGAATGATCTTACTATTACATTTCTGCTTTCAGCATGTATGTATGTATGTATGTATGCATGTATGTATGTATGTATGTTTAATG
Source organism: Megalonaias nervosa (assembly GCA_016617855.1). Classification (NCBI taxonomy): domain Eukaryota; kingdom Metazoa; phylum Mollusca; class Bivalvia; order Unionida; family Unionidae; genus Megalonaias; species Megalonaias nervosa. Next base: position 41,387 of record JAECUM010011280.1, on the reverse strand, counting down.
CATAGATGGATAGATTTAATTTAATAGCTATGATAGCCAGATCATTCACATGCAGCCAGCCAGTGAGACAGATTGATAGGTCTCAAGAAACATTAATTACTAATGTCATTTAAATTTGACCAATTATAACATAAATCATTAGTTGTCATATAATTCAGTTATTAAATTTTGCATATACAATAGATATCTGCATTGTTTGGTAATTTTATCTGAGATTCAATAACTATAAAATACAAAATGACTACTGAGATGTAAACTATAGCTGTTTTGTAATTTTGTTTTGTAAATATAAATGAGATTCAATTGCCAGAAGACACAAAACAACTACTGGGACATAAATATGAGATTAAATAATTATAAGAAAAAAAAAATGATTAATGAGACAAACTATTTTTGTTTTGTAATTATGTATGAGATTAAAAAACTAGAAGACACAAAATGACCACTGAGACATAAACTGTAGTTGTTGGATAATATCGGTGATCACTTTCATGTGTTTGGTGAGTATATGGTCTTGTAGAGATATGATATCCTTTAGCCTGTTTGGTGAATTAAATGGTTGCATTTGCTGAGTAGATATCTACTGAAATCAAGCTAACCTGGTGTTACTGGTAATAATCCATAATAGTGGGGTTGGTCTCAGTTCTGAGATTGTAAACCAAATTGGGGTTGGAGGTGTCAGCACCAGTGTAGACTGGGTGATCTCATTTATTGAGCGTGGTCATTAGGAAGGGTTTTACTGTACATAAAAGATAACATGTAGCACAATGTAGTGTACAAATATAGTTTCATCTCATTGTTTATACTGTCGTCTTGTACAAATGTGACCTGGTTTTGATTTAGAAAGGATTTCATTCTTTTTTTATTTGCAATTTGTCTCAGTCATATTCTACTGACTTTTATGTAGTTTTCTATGTTTTCTTAACAAAGGCACGGGTTTTTTAATCTTCAAAGTATTTTTTTTGCTTTAAGATTAACAGATTTTTCACCTTGAATTGTTACATCATGTCCATAAAAATTATACAGAACACTGACATAAAATTTAGTATGCCACATGGCAACAAAATAAAGTAATGCACATTCTCTGACATTGTGTCACAAATATAAATTAAAATGTGTGTTCAGTTGATATAACATTTAGAAACTTGTTGAATAATATAATGTGCACCTGTCATGGCTTACAAATATTATTAAATTTGTCTCATGAATTTCATATCAGTATACATAAATGAACACTGATATAAGATTGTTTAGGAAATAGTGGATTTACAATGCTAGATTTAATTTTAGGACAAATTCAGTTTAAAAGTTTATGAAGATAACATCAAACTTTGCATCTGCCTAATGCTTTTAAATATTTTAAAGTGGGTGAAAAAGACATTTAAATTCTTCAAATTACAATTTTTTGAAATTTTAGTGACAGTTCTTTATTTAGGAAGAAATAGGTTCAAAAAGTTTCATGATATCATAATTTCAGCAAATGTAAATACATGTATTAATGTTTATATAGTAGAACCAGTTGTTGTGAATGCATTTATTGTTGGTAATAGTTTACAACAAGCCGAAGAAAGCTGTAAATTTAAATGTATGTCATAATGTTTAAAGTTTTGTTTTTATGTTTTAACTTGTACTAATTTTTACCAGAACAAAGCTTAGCTTTTCAGGGTCACAACTGTTTATTTAAAACCCCTGTTTGTACATGAATGAGATTACTGTATTAACAAGTTTTACATTTTTGTCTTTGATATTATATTTGCATGAGATAAAACATGTATCTAATTCCCAATGTTGTGTAAGTATCTTTTGTAAATATGTGTAACTATTGTAGGGATGTAATTTTTTTTTGCTACCAAGTTACTTGCATATTAGTTTATCTTCCTGGTCATGTACCTATATGAACAAGAATGTGTACAAATCATCACATTGTATACCTGCAAGAATGAAAGTTCATTTGTAAACATGGTCACATACAAAAGACCTTTTAGTTTTTCATATTTAAATTATGGTATATTTGTTCAAGATATAATAGTTTAGAAATGGTTATCGATATTTATTGTGCTTGAATTTAAATAATTCATTAATAAGAAATGGAAAAACTATTTCACTTTTAAGGTGAAGTCTTTGTTTTAAAAGAAGTTCAGGATCATTTAGCCAATTCCCATATCTGTAAAGCCTAATCTCCACTACCAAGTTCATCCTATCACAAGTTTCTTCATCATGTAATCTGAATTCATTACATGAACAAGATTATAAATAACAGATTTTCTTTTCATGAAATACAAAATAAGACATTGACAACAGATCTGACTTCTGATAAGCATCATTCTATATCCACAAATGTTTTAATTACATTTGTTAAAAGCTCATATTTAAATGCATGATATTCTTAGTCATCTCCAGTTTTTAATGTAGTTTGCTTGTTCAGTTCATTAACAAGTTTATTATAGCAGTATTCAGACACAATTTGTTCACAAACTTAATGATTTTCTGGAAGTGCAGTACTACTAACTCCGTCATATATACTGTATTTTGCAGTGTTGCATGGATCTCCATGCTGGTCATGTCTAGCATGAGACAATTTATAGCTATGATGTAATTTGCCTTCAGCATTGATCTCCCTTGAAGTCATTGATGGCAGTCAGTGTCATCTATCCACATAAATTGCATTGCAGGCATGGAATATATGACAAGTCTGTATTTATGAAAGTCCAGCTTATGAAACAACATAGTATAGTTTTATTATATATAATTTTCAGTGCATAATTTCTAGTTTTTCACCCTATGTTAAAATATCGTGATTTATAGAAATTACAACAACATTAATAATAATGATAATAAATGTATTTAACTAAATGGTACGTTAGTTTACCCCCGCCCCCATGGCTGTTACTCATCAGGGGAGATAAATCAAGATTGTATCAAATACTACTGGAGGTCATGTGCTGGAAAAAATGTTACATTTGTTTTGTTTTTGCTTTATCAGAACCAGTCTGCATTTTTAGGAAACAATAAACTTGATGGTTTAGCCTTAAAGCAGACTGTGTAATTGTTTTGACAGCTGTAATATCTAACAGCAGAATATTTTTCACCATACATCATGTGTTAATGCTTCAACACCAGTATTTTTGGGTGCATCTTAATACAGGTCAGTTGAGTTTGTTTGTAGATTTTTTTTATCTGCTAGCACCTTTAAACAAATGAGAAGGCCAATTTGTGAAATCTGTGCCCTCAGATTATACCATATTAAAGTAAGACAACAGCAGATATTTACTTACTCTTTGTTTTGACACAGGACTTGGTTTGGTTTTAAAATGATGGTTTGAAATTAGTGGAAAATAAGATGCAGGGAAGATGCTTTGTTTTTAATAATATCATTTGTTCTTTGGAAATGAAAGTAACTAGAGCTGAACTATTGTTTTACACATTAGTGTAATTTGATCAAAAGGTGGTGGGCAATCTAGTAAATATTTGTCCTTAATTAATGTCTAAATATGAAGGTAGACAGAAGCATACTACTGGTAATATGCTTCATTAGTTGTTTGGAAATGTAAATGTAAAGTAAATGTAAAATCGTTAAAGCATAATTTCTGATGTCAATTTGATGTGTATTCATTTAATTTTCTCACATTACTAGAAAACAAATGCAAATTTATGCAGAGAGTTTGAAGTGCACACTGGTGTTGGTATTTCAGTTTGGTGTGTAAAATATGTCAGATGGGTGGAAGTTCATTTATATGTCAACTTTATTTCATGTAAATGTTTTGAGTTATGTATATGGCAATATGACAAATTTGCATGGAAATTCTTGAGCGCATACCCATTTCAGCATTTGCCTGAGACATACACTTTTGTTTGTCTTAGTCAAGAATTTCTTTTACTGTGTATTGCTGTAGTGGTTTTAAGACTTCTTCCACAACCAAGCTTTAAAAGCAGTTATGCTGATTAGAAAATAGAACTGCACATAAAAGTGTAAACATTATACTGTTGTGATATGTGCACAAACATTTTTTTTCAAATAAGTTATCACAAAAGAATACAAAATGGAATCATATAATTGGATAGTACATTTAATTTAAATTCTATGCCATGTTTAATCTTGTGAAACACAAACCCAGCTGTGTGCCCTATAGATTCAGGTTTGCCATCACAGTTCTCTGAAGACTATAGTTTCAGTTTTGCTATCACAGAGTGTGTGAATGGGTCTGCATTGTTCACAGTTAGCTGTATGTTATACATGTGCCAATATTGTACATGCATTTATAACTTGGACAATGCTGTTCCTGCGAGTTTTACTGTTAAATCTACTGTAGGAAAAGAGAGCATCTATCTTAATTATGGTTTTATTGACCTTAGTCTGATGTTATTGACCTTGGTCTGAAATTATTGACCCCACTTTGAGATTATATCATTGTATACTGTCATTTTAATAATAAGTGATCTTTGAGTAAAATACCAAGACTAACCTGTCAATAATGCAACACATAACAGCAGACCATGTCAACCCAGATCAGACTTTTATAATTTTCTAGTAGATCTTTGCTTGATATCAGAAATAGGTAGAACCATGTTGAGTCTAAGCTGTCAGCACATTATATGATTGCCAGATTTGGTGTATACTTTTTGCAGTGGAGTGTGCATTCAACATGAACAAGTATGGTATTCAAAAACTAGAATATTTTATGTAATACATGCATCAACTGCAGTGTGATAGATAATAGAATCAATTATGGGGTAATTTAACTATTTCTATGCCATAAATTTCAAGACATGTGACAGAAATGTAATGTGCATAAATTTGTACATGTATATGTCACTCTAAGGTGCATGTGCTAGAGTATGCATTTTTGTGAACATTTTAGTTCCTTATGTTGTAATTAATATGTTTCGCTGTGTAAAATTAAAGACCATATTTGGTATTGCATGCAAGGTTTGTACATCTTTAAGAGTGTATTTGTATATTTACTTTATTTGTATACATGTTCAGGGGTAGACAAATTTAAGAAAGCATGGTTGCCAACTCGACAACTTAACTATAAAGACTGATTGCCCAACAAAATCATCTGGTTGTCCAGTTAGAAATTCCTTAACGGGTTTCCATTGAAAATGATTAATGAAGACTCCACTGAGTTTCCCAAAAGTCTAATAAAAATATTTACCTTATTTGGGCAAGAAATAATATTAAAATATCTAATTAATCAAAATCAGAATTTTAATACTAGTTTACAGTTTCCATCAACTTTTCCAAGTATGAATACTAAGCATGATTACTTTATTCATCACATCATTTGTTTAAAATTCTATTAATTTATTTACAAAGAAATATCAAAGTTTTTTTCACTTTTGATGACATCTGTATCTAAGCATTAAGATAAAAGGTGTTCTGCTTGATGTGGTGGGATCTGAATGGAACTTCAGTCTCTGCATGTAATGGTCTAACCATGAGCAGTCCCAGAATGATGGCTGATTTGAACATGAATACAGTATGTACTTGCTTATAAATTGAGTCCAGCTGCAAATGACATAGATCCTGATCTGCTGTAACATAATGATTTTTCACAGTAGTTATCAAACTGTTTATAAACCAAAGCCATGATAATCTAGTTGCCCATGCTGTGACATACTTGGTTGCTGGAAACTAAAACTGACTTGTCCTGGGCTTCTGGGAATTGTTTTTCTTTTTTTTTTCTACTCCTGATGTTTATAACATAATACTCTTTGTAATTGTTTATTAACATTGTCACTAACAGCTCTACAACTGCCATGCTGCCAGTACCTGTAAGATTATATGTAATTTTTAAGATATTTTTTAAATATTTTAAGAAAAAGAGGTATACATCTAATATAATGATAGATTCTTACTACTTTCAATTAAAATGTTAGGTTTTACAATTTTATTATTTATTAAGTGGTGAAATTTAAGCATCTAAACTAATTTATTATGCATTTTTCTTCAGGCAACACTTGAAGGCGTGGTTAATAATAGTATGTTTATGAATACCTAAAATTGTAATAAAACTTTGCAGAAATCAGATTGTGAAAAGTTATTACCCCATCTCCAAGTTAAATCATGTTAATCTTGCAATTTGCTCATAAGTGATCTATAATTAGTTAATATAATGTTTTTTCATCTGTATTTGTATATTTGCTAATTGACTTAATCATTATTTGGACTTTGACAATCTGTCATACTTGATATACCTCGCTAAAATTTGTGTTGTTGTCAATTCTATATACCTATTAACATTTTTTGTGTCACTTATTCCAAAATTTGAGATCTTTTACAAAAATAGGATGAATGCTTTGTTTGATAAAAGAGCAAACTGAGTTTTTGAAATATCCTTTTTCTTGTAGATTAGAATTAATGCCTCTCTGAGAGATAATCCCCCACCACTGTTTTGTATTTTTTGAGGAAAATTGCAGGACTCCGAGTATGAAATTGTTTGGCAGCGTCAGCATCAACTCATTGATTTGTAAAAGCCACTGTTGAAGTTTATGTGGAAACCCATAAATATTTAATAAATATGAGATACTGTGTTCTGCAGAACCCTTGTGTAGTCAATAGACCATTTACTATCGACATTACTTTGTTCTTGCTATTAGCAGATTTCATATTTAAAATTTTAAAAAACAATTTGTCATTGTGGTTAGCAGCTACTTTATCTGAATGTTATTCAGATGTTTACTGTTAAAATTGAAATTCACCACCCGTTAATGTGCGGTAATATTTTTTGTTTCTGATCAGGGTATTTTTCTCTGTACAAAATCAGTGATTGGCAGAGGGCAAATTATGTGGTGAAGGTGTTATAAAAATTGGATGAGAGATGTTGGAGTTGTACAGATTGGATATTCTGTACCATATATACCCACTTATAAGTCAAGTCAAACTGCAAGCAACAAAGATCCTGATATACCACAGCATAATGCACCTGCAGATCAGGGTTGGCGCTGTTTGTTCTACTGTGTATTATGTGATGGCAGATCTGGGTCTATGCAGTTTACAGTTGGATTTGACTTATAAGCGAGTATATATAGTACATCATATATTACAACCTGTATCAGTGACTCCTGACTAACCCAAACGTTGACAAAAAATGTCATAATAATTACAACTCTTCTTACTGCTAGTTTAAACATTAACCTTATTTGGGGCTATGTTCAGATTAGTTCAAACTGTAAGAACCAGGTGATTGTAAAGTAAAATTTTAGGTGAAAAATAAATGTTATAAATAGAGTGACCTAGTTTCAAGCAGCAAAACAATAGCACTGTTCTTGGAAGTCCTAAAAGAATATGTGATGTATGCAAGGTTTCCTTGTACTGGAGTATATCATACAACAAAGGTAATTCAACCAGTATAACGAGATTCATGACCATGCCAGTGCTATATCAGGGACTGTGTCATACTGATAAGTTTCTAATGAGATTCATGACCAGCTAGTGTTATATCAGAGACAGTGACACACTAATAAGTTTTATATGTATTATGAGATTCATGACCAGCCAGTGTTTTATCAGGGACAGTGTCATACTGATAAATTTTATAATGAGATTTATGACCATGCAAGTGTTATATCAGGGACTGTGTCATACTGGTATGTTTTATAATGAAGACTATTGTAGAATGTACAGTGTAGATGTTACTCTATTCATGCATTATGCAGAAACAGGTCTGAGGGTTCTGCTGGATACTGGTATGTTTTATAATGAAGACTATTGTAGAATGTACAGTGTAGATGTTACTCTATTCATGCATTATGCAGAAACAGGTCTGAGTTTTTGCTGTTCTGCTGGACAAATATCATAAACAAGCAAATACAGTCATTACAAACCATCGTCAGATTGATGCCATTTATCTGATCTCAGAGACAGTACATGGTGTTTAATTATCAAAGAATATTCTACTCATTCAGGACAAAAATAATTGTTGCTCAGTGATCAGCATGTTGTATTCTACAGCGTATATAAAATAAAAAAGTGTGATGTATTAGTGAATGTATGTATGCATTGAAAAGCAGTGCTTGAATCATATAGTCCTCATAGTTTCTTGGAGAAAGCTTGGGGACAGGTAACCATTCATCTCACTATTAATTGTAACTGAAAAAAGTGACAATTTAACTTTCATAACACATAAATCTTTAAGTTCTTGGCTAAAGTACTTTTATTTTATTTCTAGTTATTTTATACTGGTCAGTCATATATTGGAATTCTGAAGTCAGATTCTGTTGCTTGAAGTAATAGGTCACTTCTACATGATTTTTAAAAAAATAAGTAAAATACTATATATTTTTCCTTCTATGAAATAAAACAAATTAATAAAAAGAATTTAATTGTCCAGGTTAGTAACTGCAGTATTTGTTCAAATATTTAATTCAGTAAAATTCTGTAATTAAACATTGTTGGATATATGTTTTCACTACTCGATTAATTGCAACGTGAAAGTAGAATGTAATTTTGTCTTGTATAAATGAAATGTTAGAAAGTCGCATGATTGGAAGTTTTGAAAATTGTACATTATTATACTTTTAAAAAATGGTGTTTAGATGTATATTTAGTGGCTGTACATGTACAGGTTGTTTGTAGGCAAGGTGATTAGTATATACAAAATGTCATGTATAATGGAGTTAAATTACTGTATACATGTATTAAGTCTGAAAAATAAACTATTTATTTATTTACATATATATTTTTTTCTTATGATTTTTGTACAGTTTATGAAATGACTTGCAAACAAGGTTTAGAGAAGGAGATAGTTAACACAGTTCTTCTGTTTAATGTACTGATGGACCTGAGAAACACAGAAAGTAAATATATGTCATCCTTATTATGTATTTGATCCAAGATTAAAATTTACCTTTCCTTTTCAAGACCTTTGTTGATTCAAATTGTGTTTGAATTATTGTAGGGTCCAGATATAGTAATATTGTAAATATACAAAGTGTCAGGCAATATTTCCATTAGTAATAACCAGTACTCCTTGCCTTATGCCAGAAGGTCATGGCCGGAACAAGGTTGTGAGGGGCATAAGGCTAATAGGAGGGCCTATATAATCTTGTTATCCTATGGGTTAATCTAGCACTACACTAGGTCAATCCGGCTTGTCTTTTTAGCCTATGTTGACATCTTCTAAATGCTGTCCAGATATGTTTCTTGCACATATTTCGTTTGTAACAGAAATATGAATGATAAAGCTTGTTCAGTAATGACTACCACCAGCTTCTCAAAAAGTTGCTATTTTAGAACGTGTTAAAGTAGCAAACACAAGTATATGGAAGAAGCGAAATGTAAAGATGATACTGTATGCAAAGCACTGATAAATGCCATAATTTGACGTTTACTGGTGTTGCGAGTGGATTTTCGAGGAATTTTATAAATTGCATTATTATCATAACTTAAATTTGTATACTTTTAATAAAGACTATGATCATTCGAATCTCTGTTGTTATAACTCACTCGTAACACTGGCAGTGTGATGCGTTCTAAATGTTAATACTGTATGCCATAGACCTGTAAGCCTATATGAAACAGCTGACATCGAATAGCACATCTAACACCCAACAAGAAACTTTTTACAAGTTTGTAGCCTTCAGTTTAATCACAATTGAGTCCATTTTGAAAACATCACTTTCTCAATGACTTTTCTTTTATAGCCCTAATGTTGGGGTGGGGGGAGCGAGGTTAACGCCACTTTTCAGCGCATGATGGGCTATACACTCTGGCAGTTTAACTGATGAAGGAAGAACCCGGGAAAACCCGGTAAGAACTGGAGACCCAGGGAAAGCTACTGGCAACCTTTCTCACATAACCAGATTGGCGGAGCCCGAGACTCGAACCCACGCGGACAGAGGTGAGATGGCAGTGATTGGTAAAGGCGAGAATTTAGACCACTCAACCACGCGAGGCCCCATAGCCCTAATGTACCGTTATTGATGGTTCAGCTTTACCTTCACTGTTTTATGGCGAAATAGTACTGATATTAAATAATGCATCTAAATCCTTCATGAGAGGTGAAATTTCGAAATTCATGGATAATAAACGAGATTGACATTGAAGGCAAAAGGAACTACCACGTATTATACAGTATGCGCGAATAGCTGGGTTAAGAATTGCCATCAACTTTGCGGTTATCTGTCACAAGGATTGAGGATGCGTGACTCGTGCAGCACAACTAAAGGCGCTGAGGTAGTTGAATTAATGACCACAAACAGTCACAAGTGTAATATGTGAAAATAGTTACCGAAGGATCGTTTATTTATATATTATTTAAGAACCAGCCATCAATAAGAATATATAATTTAGGTGAGTTTACTGACTAGCTTAAACCCATTTTTAATTGGGACCTGGAACCCTGGCAAATACACCATTTGTGTTATAATAACATATATATATATATATATATATATATATATATATATATATATATATATATATATATATATATCATAAAAGAAACTTGTAGAATACCCTGTGTATCCAAATCCAGATGCTATACAAATTGCGAACGTATAATTTACGTAGGCGCTTAAAACAATATAGATTCATCAAAAGGAAAGCTATATAATTAGATATAGTATTTAAGGTAAGCCTTGTTAAACTGCTTACTGTAGCTTAGATCTGGTGTTGGAAGGTTGGTAATATAATTATGCACATATACAACCTTAAACTACTCTGTTTATCTAATTTCAGATGTCACTCATGTGACAAAATTTGTGTGGAGCAGAAAAGGCTAATGAGAGACATTGCATATAGATTGAACTAAATCAAACTTGTGAAATTCAGCTAGAAATAGTTCTAGGTCACTTGACCTTTAATCTTTCGCCTTTACCTCTAATACTACTCAGTTTAAACCGGAGGCTCAGATTGGCTGAATGGTTTAAGTAGCTCACCTTTGCAGATCACTTGCACATCTCATCTATGTCTGTACGAGTTCGAACCTCGGTTCGACCACCGCGGATATGTTAGAAAGTGAGTGTGTGATTTAGATTTTTAACGTAGCTTTTTAACAATTTTTCAGTCATATTGCTACGATGTCTGCACTGTGACAGTTTAAAGTGATGGCTAGCACTGGGGCATCATGCCGCAGACATGTGGCATTATGTCCCACCCAGTCACATTATCCTGACACTTGCACATCTCAGCTATGTCTGTACGAGTTCGAATCTCGGTTCGAACACCGCGGGTATGTGAGAAAGTCTAGCCAGTAGCTTCTTATAAATTGGTGGTTCTTACTCCGCCAAATATAGTGACTACTAAGCACAGTCTATCATGTGCTGAAAACCGGTTAAGCAAATTTCATCCAATTCAAACGGTTTTCAAACTGAAAAAAACCCTAGGCCACCCCCACCCCACCCCCATAATAGAATATATAGGTGTTGGGACACTTAAATACCACTCAGTTTAAAACCTAGGCCAGTTGCCTTCACAATTTGATGAAATATACTAGTCAACAGGTTTTTAAAATGTTAACCAAGGGAACTGGTCTTCCAAATTTAAATTTGTTAAAAAGTCTAAATCACTGGTATCCAAAATGTTACTAAAATGCCTGGGCCAATTGTCTTCGAAATTTTATTTTTGAAAAAACTAAGCCATTTGTCTTCGAAATTAATGACCCCCCCTCCCCCCCCAAAAAAAACCATGAGCAACCAGTCTTCAAAATTTGACTAAGAAACATGACACTTGTCTTCAATTTTTTTTCTCACCTGGGCCGCATCCGTTTTCTAAGACACCTGTGTTACTGGTTTTGAAATTTTTAGGTGGAAACTGTTTTCTTTCAGTGACAGTAGCCTTGACATCTGAGCTTATGACCCCAAAATCGATTGGGTTCTTCACTACTCCAAGTGCATACAATGCACAATATTTGTTAAATCTAAGTGGTGAAAAACTCGGGTTATTTGTGGAAACGAAATTGGTTACATACGGATGGGCGGACAGACAAGATCATAGATCATAACATAATTAGAGACAGCATATAAACTCCCCCGAAATAGCCTCCCAGTTCCCAACCCTAGCGTCAAAGTAACTTTTGCGGGAGGGGTGTGGGAGTAAACATTATTATAATTATGTTAATATACATGCTATTATTGCGATATATCTTTATTTTTCTCTGGCGACTAGTCCAACGTGATTATTTCCTCCTCCAGGTGATAATTGGAGGTATACAAGAAATGAAAACAAAACTGAACAAAAGCAAGATGATTCCAGTCTGATATCTATGACAAATGCCATGCGGAATATCGTCCTTGGGCCAGGCTGAAAGGACATCGGAGCAGGGCGTGATGAAAAATATTGGGCAGGTAAGTATTACATTATTAAAATTAGTTTACCCAAAACCAACTACATTTTAATAGCAGTAATGCATTACCTGCAATTATTGTGTTGCTTAATGTACCAGCCTTTCGGAGAAATGGATAGCCTAAGTATTGGGGGCAGTGAGGGTTCACAGGACAAACCTGCTGTACGTCTCTCTCCGTAGGAGGGGATTAGTGATTTCTCCACAAGGAAGTAGAGGAGTGGCGTACCCTCAACTTTTCTTCGGTAACAAAGTCGGAGGGGAAGGAGAGGGTCTAGGACCAACCAACCCATAAAACCTTGGGAAAACCATCAGTGGTGTCATTGGAAGAAATGGAGGCATGATAGATCACAACCGGTTGGTGGGAGACTCCAAGCTACATAAGAGAATTGGAACATAGCGACAGGGGAGGGGTGTCGACTCGATCCACCTCCTAAGATTGATGATAGAAGACCAAATCCCATAACCCATTCTCTGCAGGAATTAATCTGGGACAAAGAGAAAGGGAGGAGAGTGGTCATCGACTGGTATCTGAACTTGGTGCCCGGCGACTGCTGATTTGCGACGGACACCTGGTTAAGGTACTATTCTCCTTACCAGGTGATCCGTGCCTTGTGCCAGACACCCAGTGACAGGCGACGAGTGAAAGAGGCCAGGCAATCCGTACTTGATGCATTACCTGGTGCCTGGTTTCCGATGACAGACAAGCTGAATAGTACTAAATGTCTTATCCACTGACCGGGCATAGATTGGCCAAGCGATGAAGACCTCAGGAGGAATCTATGTTCGGGTAGCTAGAGACCAACGAACGATCTCCCCGTCGATCTCAAAAGAGAGAAGCTAATGAGAAACCACGTTTCCCTTGTGCACTGAAGGTGAGACCTGCTACCGGGTGCTGGCGATTTCTATCCACTGAAAGCTAAGAGGAACCCACCCTCATGGGAGCTGACAACTCCTTTTGCCTAGAAAATGCCACTGATTCTACCTTCCTGAAGCAGGCGATTTCCTTACGAAGGATAAAGATAGGTTCCCCTTCTTTAAGGGACCTAATGAGTTTTCTATTTCGGGAAGTGTCCTTGACACATTCTGGGATTTAAGGGAGTCTTTCATGAAAAAGGAGGAGGAAGCTGGCCCTTTTCCTATCAGAATAACAGGGTTCGAAATTAGTTTTATGCAGCTAACCCAAGGTGAGAGATTTTGCCAAAACTGGTTCTAATCAGCTAACTCAATGAGAGTGATTTTGCCAAAAGATCACTGAAAAACTCCAGTCGTCACTAATTCGTTCAAGCAGTGAAAGATTTTCGCCGATCGCGATCATAACAGTTAACAAATAGTTTTGTCTGAGATGTATTAAATAAAACGTGAAACGTCATTCCCTTCCATGGTTGATTGATCTGTTTGTCTTAACTGAAACATACCAGCAGCATATAATAAACGCCCGCGGCGGTAATTGAAACGTGTCATTCCATGCATCAAGCATATTCCAGTGAGCGTTGTCAAAACATTTTTCGCGTACATGGAACTAGCCTTGTGTGTTAGACTCAAACACTGATTTCAATACGGACGATAACTATCGAGTCTAGTAGTGGCTAATTGGAAGAGTTCGCGTTGGCCGACTCAAGAAATAATCCAGAACTATACCGAATAACGAGTTTTATTATTTATATTATTGTTGATAAACATTCAATGCATTGTGCGGCCACAATCAAAAAGACGTAGACGGTAAAGCAATGTGCGCAGACGCCACCGAAACGTTAGAAATTAAATGATGACATGAGAGAGCGCGGTCGTAAGTATGAAAAAGAGAAGAGAGTAAGAAAGTACCAGATATACAAGGAAAATGCGTACGAATGGCTGAAGTATAACACAGGAAAGGCTTTGATTTGTGTACTTTCTGTTTTGAGTATTGGGATGAAAATGAAGCGCGAGGCACATCTTCGTTGATGGGTATGAAAACGTTCATAAATCGTCACTGGAATCACACTAATGATGGTGATCCTTAAATCACTAGACATCAAGGAGTACAACCCAAAAGATGCACCAACCTGTGGCATGAGGCTGGGCCAAGAAACAGAAGACCAGTACCTAGACCTAGATGAATCAGATACTGACAAATGAATATAAACTTTTAATGAATCTTGTTTGCAATATACAGTAGTTCGTTTCTTGAGTTGATGTTAAGGAATTATAAATTTTGAATTAGAAACTGAACTGGATTTTGCATTTGACTTCGCAGGATCGGTGAAATTTCGTCAAAATCATGAAAAATTTATTATCGTGATCCTGCGAGTTAGTTGAACAATCCTGATTTCAACTCTACTATTGGCATGGGTATTTTCGCCTAAGTCTACACTTCGTCAGACCAAAAAGAACTGTTGTGCATATCTGTATTGTGTGTTGAACTTTTGTTCTTGATTGTAGATGTTAAGGATCATTTGTAAACAACATGTTACACAACTAACTTTTGTCCATAATTGTAGATTATACTTAAGCTAATGACCATATGTAAATGAACAGTTTTACTTAGATTTGAGTTTAGTAACTTGGTTTGCCTCTTGGAAATTTTATGGTCTATCTGATTTTTACCGGTTGTTTGCTAAAATTTCAGCAAATAAACCTGACTTTGTTTACGAATTTGATGGAAATTTCCATTAGAAATGACCTAAGTACAAGGCATTTTCTTGTGCCATAAGTCAGATATCAGTCTTTGTGGAATCACCTTTTGATTGTGTTCAGGTATAATTTGAGAGGAATTATTTATTTAAATTATTAATTGAATTAAGTAGTTGTCATTGACATTTTGAACTAAAACATTACTTTGGGATTATTGTGAACGCATTCAAAAACATTCTGGTTTATATCATTGGGATACATCAAGATTGTTGTTAGATCAGCTCACTGAAGGCTATTGGTACATCAGTATATTCAATATTGGAATTCATTCGGAACACTATAATTTTGGACTTGTGATAGAACTTTTAGGATATTTTGGGATTTAATTCACAATAGTGTAAGTTGCTCTTAAATTTTCATCTTTTTTACATTAGAGAATTAAATTATTTTTTTATTTTGCTACACTTGTTGGTTTTGCTACTTTCTGTTACTTAGTTTAAGACCATAGAGTCGCAACAGAACAAAAAGGACACCCGTCCGTGCGTGCAAGTAAAGTAGGTGGGGTGAGTGGCCCAAGTAATTATTTTATGGTTGCATGAACCAACACCTTGATGCATGATGAATGTCGCAAAGAAATAAAATAAAACAAACAACGGGAAAAAGAAATGAGTGCGTAATACTAATCTACACAATAGTTATTCATCATTCATTGGCAGCTCAGTCTCGGGAGACCATGTGAGTAGAGCCCTTGGAGTGTTATCTGTCTCTGGGGTTTTGGCATCGTCTGTTGTAGCTGTGCAGGCCGATGCGCGAGTGACAGTCCCTATTGCAGTTGGTGCAGACGTACTGGGAAGTCTGAGTTGCTTGGGTTGCTGCTGCACTCTTCTTTCTCTCACGTTTCTCTGCGGCCTGCTGGACTCTCCTCCCATCAGTGACTGCTATTAACTTGCTGACCATCAGTCTCCAGGTGCCTCGGTCCACGGCCTGCACTTCCCAGCTGTCTGGTGAAATGCTGCATGCCTTCATGTCCCTCTTGCACACATCCTTGAAGCGGAGTGAGGGGCGGCCGACTCTTCTGGTGCCAGTGGCCAACTGACCATATAGGATGTCCTTTGGCAGCCTCCCATCCTCCATGCGTCGGACGTGTCCCAGCCATTGAAGGCGGCGTTTGCTCAGCAGGGAGTACATGTTTGGGATACTTGCACGCTGAAGGATCTCGCTGTGTGGGACGTGGTCTTGCCAGCTGATTTTCAGGATGCGTTGTAGGCACCGTATATGGAAGGAGTTGAGTCGACGCTCTTGCCTCATGTAGGTGCTCCAGGTCTCACTTCCGTATAGGAGGGTGCTCAGAACGCAGGCTTGGTAGACTTGAGTCTTGGTCTGCACTGTCAGCGCGCTGTTTTCCCACACCCTCTTTGTTAGTCGGGCCATGATGGTGTTTGCCTTTCCAAGCCTTCTCTCCAGCTCCACATCAAGCGAAAGAGTGTTGCTAATGGTTGACCCCAGGTAAATAAAGTTGTTGACTACTTCCAGGGTGGCGCCATCGGTTCTGATGGAGGGGACAGTGGTGACATCTTGGGCACTGACGTTTGTCTTTTTTAGGCTGATGGTGAGCCCGAACTGCTTGCAAGCATCAGCGAAACGGTCTCCCAGTCTCTGGAGGGCATCCTCGGTGTGGGTCACAAGAGCCGCGTCGTCAGCAAAGAGCATCTCCCTGATGAGTACTGACCTCACTTTGGTCTTCGAGCGCAGTCGTGCCAGGTTGAACAGCCTCCCGTCGAATCTGGTGTGCAGATATACGCCATCAGTGGACGTGTTGAAGGCGTAGGACAGGAGCAGGGAGAAGAGTTATAAGAAAGGGATAAAAGCAAAGAATTACCTCTTTTATATAAAGAACAAACAATCTCAAAATTCAGTGCAAATGGACAAAGATAAATGGATATAATACAATGATTGTACAAGAAAATTCAGAATACCAAACAGAAAAATTTAGATTGTACCAAAAGACACTGTGAATGATGAAAATCGTACAGTACACTCAGATACACGATTGTCACATAAAATCAATGATAGTTCGATAAATCAACCCCCCCCCCCCATATGTGTTGAGACTGATGGACGATATGTGGGTATGATATCGCCTGTTCATTAAAATGAGCAATTTTGTTGCATGCAAATCTTTCCTGAACAAACCTGCGTACACTTTAGATACATACCGGTAATTTAGTAACAACCATATCCAGCGCGAAATTCAAAATAGCCATAGGGCAGACGGTTGTGCTATTCCACGTGAATTTACAAGTCTCCAGATATAGGATTTGCTCCAGAAATACCATGTACATGTCACCAAAAAACCCTTCAGCCAACGGTAGCTCCACAGCCGCGAGAAATACCGGTAAGTGTATAAAATGTACACCAATGTGTGCAGCCAAAATTTTCTGCAAATAATTGCAACTTTTAATGAATAGGTGATATCAGCCCCTGGCCCGAAAATCAATCTCATCACTGGTGAGGGGCTGATTTATCGGCCTAAGTCAAAGGAGAACATAGTCGGGTTCCCTGTTTCGTATGCTCCCTGCTAATCTAGAAATGGGTGAAGATCAAGTTGAGCCTATATAGGTTTTCTGGTCAGAATTGGTTGATAGTGAAAGCAGAAGTTGAGTATAAAGAATCTTTTGAAAGCTTATCATAGGTTAGGGGGCGCTCTACATATATTATGAACTTCTGAGAGAGTGGTGGGTGAAAGGCGAAGTTGTTTATATTTGAAGCATGCACATTGGTGAGAATGTTGGTATACCTTTATGTTACTTTCACGTACTGTGACTGAAATTTCTCTTTAGATATTTTACTTGTGGAAACTGTACATGATCTAAGCACACAGTTAATTAAAATGAATGCCCCCATGTGCTAAAAAAATCAGCCTGAATTAGTATAACGTACATTATCTTTAGCAGTTATTAAAATAGGGAAAATGAATTTTGCCAGACTAAAAAATACCAGCATTGAAAGTGCAATGAATGAATTATCAAATATATAAAATGTAAATAATCTTAACGGCCCCTTTTTTACAATTTACCTCTGAAGTTCAGGATGTGAAAATGACCAAACAGAACATGCAGTTTCTTGAGATGCACATCTGAAGTAAGGCCAAGCTGTGTACTCTATAACCCATATTACACCTGTCAATCATACACCAAAATAAAATTTAAAGGTCCTTTGAACGATACCTAAGATATATAAGGTCTTTTTGAAATAGCCGGTATAACCAATGAGATAATCCCAGAAAATTCTTTTTCTTTAAAATTCTAACCGTATGCAAAATACAAAATTGTAGTGCGCCACCTTAACTGAAACTAATAGAGACAATGATTTATTCATGGAATTTCAATTCTTTTATCGACTTGAGCTGGATACCTCGTTACTGATTCTTTGATGCGGAATTTAAAACGCATGTTTCAAACATGTAGATCCCCCCAAAGTGCCGCAGGACATGTGTCTTTCTCTACACAAGCTTGCATCAAAGATGGGTCTATACTAATGAATATAAGTATGATCACAAGCATCCAGAAATTGAAAGTTATTGAATTTATAATATCATGTTGCTTCCATAGTTTTACTATGGGAGCTGAATTAGTACCGCGAGTCCTATCACAGAAACAGGAAGAACCCAAAGCAGGGAAAGAAGGATACTGCGCATGTCAAAGTTAAGTAATGTATTGGAATTATCCAAATACTAACAGGACGTTGGAGTAATAACTTGGACTGGGGACTTGAGCCAGGAAAATAGATAGTAACACAATAATCGCAAGTAATGTAATATCACTATTAAAGCTTGTGCCACTCTCCTTTACAAAAGAAACAATAAGAACAGGTTGAACATTTGAACCCCTTTGGAGAGGCCCCTCTCAAGACAGCCTACCCGTTTATAGGGCTATCTTACCATATACCAAAATAGTATATTTAAACCATTCTGTTCCGCCCCCCCCCCCACGAGAGGCCACCCTTTTATTATTCCACATTTTTGTTCATTGCAGAGCTGATGGCCTTGAAAGAGCGAGTCTAGTGTACATTTAAGTGCTCATGAAGATTCGTTTGCTCAGCATAGTATAAAAGTTCAGAAAGTATGCATTGAGGCACGTAAAACCTTATCACCCTCACAGACACTGGTGTTAGGTCAACATTATTTAATGCCTTAACTATTTTTAGTCTTTTCGAGAAGGCAGCAATCCCGTACTAATCGTTGCATGGTTGTAACTTGTAGAATAATTTATAAAATAATGATGCTAGGGAGAGAATTAAGTTTTAACATTTCGAAACAAAAGTTAAAGGTTTTCATACGCAGGCAAGATCTGACGTGAGAAAGTATGCTAATATTTTACTGGCTATCAAGAAAGAATGATTTACCGACCGTGTTGTTATCCTGTTATCATGCATCTTCAAGCATCAAATTTAGCCTTCAGCATCGCTTACAAATTGATTGTATGCCAGATGTACTAAGTATTGCAACCAAATACAACATGTATTTTAATCGTGATTAATTTCCGAATTAGATATGTAGAAACAGATGGCAATGGACCGAATTTACGAAAAATACAGAATAGACTACAAGAACTAACATGATGACTTTAGTCGATTTAAAGAAATTCACATACATAATGAACCATCATTCATTTACGGTATCACCTACAGTAGTATATGGGGTTACCGTAGCGTCAATGGGAATTAGCATTACAGACCCCCCCCCCCGGGGCCTGTATAGCGTCAAGAAAAAAAAGCACACCCTGGGTCCGTATAGCGTCAATGGAAATTGTGTAGAGTGACTAGCACACCCTGGGGCTGTATAGCGTCAATGGAAATTTTGTATAGCGACTAGTATACCGTGGGTCTGTATAGCGACAAGAGGAATGGAACAGGTGGCATGACGTCACACTGGTAACAATGTAGCAAAAAGAGAAGTACTGCGACGTCAGGCTACCTGAGAGAGGGCTATAGACAAACACGAATCAAGAGTATTCGTGTATAAGAAGAGTAAGGGTTTTATATATTCGTTTGGGTTGGAGACAAAATGAAAATTAAGATCTTTTCGAGGTATTGGAAGTGGCCCTGAAAAGGGCCGTTGTTTGTTATGTTATGTTAACACCATTCCGTTAACATACAGGACATCGCATAGGTCTTCTTTTCTTCCTCAAATTTCTCAAAGTTTGTCATAAACTGTGTCTCACTTCTGGTCCGTAGATGAGAGTCCGCTTAAGACAGCCTTGTCTTTCCACATAACGTCTTCTTTTCCAAATAGTGGCACCGGTGATCCGGATGACAGTCCATTTTGTTTTCACATACATGGGTAAGTCCGTACGGAACAGCATCGATGATACCAAAGTAGAGGATTCTACGTCGATCAACATCTTCTCTGTGACGAGAACAGGTGAAGGAAATGAAGTGAACCGCGTTTATTTATAGTGGAAGACCGGATCGAAACGGATTGAAATGGTTCACCAATCCCAACACGCGTTACAAAATTCAGTCACTTCGCGGAGTCTGTCTTCCAATCCGAAGAGAGCTACCTGTGACATCACATTTCCTATATAGGCACACTAGCGTCTGTGCGCAGTGAATCGATGCGGCATTGTTTTGTGAAACATGACGGAACCTAAGAAGACAATGAATTGGGGTGCACCGGCTGTGGAGACGAGAAGTAATGGTATAGCAGCAGCTACCAAAGTGAACACAGTGCTACTTCCCGAAGAGGTTGATTTCAACTGGGATTTAGTAGATTTTTTATCTTCTTCCCAAGAATTTGTTCCGGTACCAGTACCTTCGCCACTTTCTCCTTCTTTACCACGTGTCGACGATTTTAGACAAAGACAGAAAGAAGAATTGGAGAAATTTTTACAGCAGCAGAAAGAAGCAGAGCAAGCATTTCTTCTTGAACAGCAACAGCGAGAAGAAGAAGAGGCAAGAAGGAAACGACAGGAAGAAGAAGCAGTAGAGAAGAAACAAAGTCTAGAAGAGAAGGAGAACAGCGAAAGTCAAACGGTCACGGTACTCTTTGACATTTTGGCCGAGTTAAGAAGTCTGAAACAAATGTATCAGACTTCTTTATTACGACCCAAGAGAAAAAGACCTTCCCGAGCCAAACAACCTAACCCTGTGACTACACCAGAGATACCACCCCTAGTGATTTCTACTAAATCATTGACAGGAGCAAGTCCACAAGTAGGCCTTGGCCGTGGCAAAGGCTTAAGGCAGTTAAAGCGAATTGATTCTCGTTCCTGAGTTTGTTCTAAGGAAAAAAAAAACAAACACTCAACAGTCCTTTTCAGGGCTACCCAATACTCTCGAAAAGAGTGACTATTCATTTTGCCAAAATCAATTAAAACTCAAAATCCCTTCTTTAACCCTATGATATACGTGTTGTGAGTGTATGAGTGTAGGTCCTTATTATTTCTAAATAATGAAAACCAAGAGACACTTACGTTTTTTTCAGTTTGGTCTATTCTGTTACAAATTTTTTACAATTCAATATCACAACATAACACAACACAACACTTTTAAAAAAGTTCATAGATTTCTTCTGTGTCTTTTTTCTTTCACTCTCTCTGTTTTTTCAATTTCTTCACTTTTACACTTTTTTCCTCTTCTTCGTCTTCTTCTTCCTCACATTTTTCTCGTCTTCTTTTCTTTTCTGTCTTCTCTTTCTGAACGTGTCGGGGTTTTTCTTTTGCCGAGGTCACCTCTGTTTCTTCTTCTTCTTCCCCCTCCTTCTCCTGCTCCTGTTGTTTCTTAGGGCACTCTGAAGACCAATGTCATTTCTCTTGACAATGATAACAGGTATCTTGACTTTTGTCTCTTCTGCCACTGGTCTTGCTTTTATAACGATCTGGACATTCTGTAGCCCAATGCCCTTTGTTCTGACAGATATAGCAAGTATCTTGACTTTTATCTCGAAAGGAAGGAGAATAGTCCGTCGGCTTGTCTGAAGAAAACTTTCGTATGACACCTCGCAAAGCTCTAATCAGAAGTTCGATCTGTGTGGGTTCTTCCATTGTGCTGGTCGGCTTGAGAGTGAAATGAATACTGAGAGGGGAGTCACTAGCCCTTTATATATACCCTAGTCTGACATGGATATATAGGGGTTCATGGTGTTTCACATGTAGTCATTTGACTTTTTGCCAATCAAGATGAAACGATCGCATCATTTCGAAAAGAAAGGAGAAGAAAGTAAGAGGCAGAAACGTGATTTATCGCCTCGCACAGTAGCTGAAGTCTTGGCACAAATTCATGCCAGCGATTTTGAAGATGAGATGAGTGAACCAGAATCGAAGCCTAAAGAGTCTACACCAAATCAAAGTCCATTACCATCAGTAAACCCTGAAATGTACTACCATATTCGGGAGACGGACAAACGCTCTTCCAGAAAATTTAGAACCACGGCCTACACGTACGCAGTGAAGTTTAAAGATTTCAAGTCTGACGTACCCTTGGAAAAAGCAGAAGGGTTCATTGCCGATGTGTGGGATTCTTTGTTAACCACACTAAAACGGCAATGTCAAGCCAAAGAAGACGATCGCTTGAGACTTTCTATTCATCACGACAATTTGAAGTCTCCTGTTTGGATCGAGTTTAGCAGTCCAACAGAATTGACACCTTCCAAAATCATGGACAAGATTCAACACGTACAACAATCCAACGACAAATTTCACATCACGGACGGAAAAGCGACACTGTACGTGACCCACGTGTCTCTTCCCCAAGGGACAGGTAAAAAAAAAGTTGATGTTGGTAGACAACTTGCGTAACCTCAAGCGTAGCCTCGTCCAAATTAACAATCCAAAAGACAAGATGTGTTTAGCCGGTGCCATCGTGGTGGGGCAAACGTATGCCGACAAGAACGACACTGCAGAATGGAAAAGAGCCTGGAAAACTATTCAACAATCGGACCGAGCCAAACAACGAAAAGAAGCAGAACTCCTGTTACAGCAAGCGGGGTTAGCTAAAGACACACCCTGTGGCATTCCTGAAATGCAAAAATTGCAAAACGTCTTGGCTCCACGTTACACCTTGAAAGTTCACCCTCAAGAAGTGCGCGGACCTCTGTTGTTTTGAGGTAAAGATTTTAAAGACGGAAAATACATTCACGTCTATCATCACGACGAACATTTCGATGCCATTACCAGTATCACTGGATTCCTGTCATACAGTTATTACTGTGAGAAATGTGACTATGGCTATAACAATCGAGAGCAACATAAGCATTGCGGATCGACATGCTCAGGATGTTTAGCCTCTACACCCTGTCTGGACGAAGGACAAGAACGAGTGCATTGCTCTGCTTGTCAGCGCACGTTTGTCAGTCCTGCCTGTTACCAACAACACCTAAAGACGCAAGGTTCACAGCAGAAATATGCTTGTCAGCTCTTGAGATTGTGCCCTACTTGTGGGCAAGGCATACGTACCAACAGTGCCAAGGCGCACGTCTGTTCAGGAAAGAAGCGATGTCACATTTGTCGCCAAACCGTGGACTTGGAACACCAATGCTACATTCAAAAATATTATTCCAAACATGAAGAAGAAGATAATGACCAGAAGAAGAAAGGGAATTTCATCTTTTTCGATTTCGAATGCATGCAAGAGACTAGCATTCACATTCCTAATTTCTGCGTGGCTCACCGAGCGTGCGAGAAGTGCATCCAAGAGCCTATCTTTACTCATTGCCCTTACTGCAGCAAGATTCCTGGAGGACGTGAAAAAATCTTTCGGGGATCGAACACACTGGCCGATTTTGCCCAATGGATCTTAAACCCTATCGACGAGACGTGGAGCCAAGAAGATATCGAACGTTACGGAGATTGCCATCGCCATGCCACGGTGATGGCTCACAATTTCTCGGGATACGATGGACAATTTCTGTTGAGATACTATACGGAACAAAGTACCGAACGTCCGAAAGTCACTTTGAACGGAGTCAAAATCATTTCCATGCAAGTGGGACAAGTACAGCTTAAAGATTCAATGAGTTACTTGGCTATGCCTTTGAGCCGCATGCCTAAAACGTTTGGCATGACAGAAATGGCCAAAGGCTATTTTCCACACTTTTTCAATACCGAAGCCAATCAACACGCCGTTCTACCCCCTTTGCCTGAGGCTCACTACTACGACCCCGACAACATGCGTACCGAACAACGAGAAGCCTTCTACGCATGGTACCAGACTCACGCTTCGGACCCTTTTGACTTTCAAGAAGAAATGTTAAAATATTGTCGTTCCGACGTAGACATTTTACGTCGCTGCTGTGGAAAATTTCGAGAACTGTTCATGGAACCCTTAGGGATCGATCCTTTGAAAGAAGCCTGTACCATTGCCAAAGCGTGTTCCTTAGTGTATCGTCAACGATTCATGCCCGAAAACACCCTAGCTGCATCAGTCCTCAAACGACCAATTTTGTCAAACGTCAATACTCAGTCAAAGCCCTACGCTGGTTACATTACTTGTGTGACAAGGAAGACAAATGGATCCAACACGCTCGCAACGGAGGAGGCGAAAAGACCATCGGAAGGTATTCAGTAGATGGCTGGGACTTAGAAAACCCCAAGATTGTGTACGAGTTTAACGGGTGCTTATTTCACGGATACCCTCAACGTGACACTAAAAACCAGTTTTTACAACGGACCATGGAAGAGTTGTACGAGGCCACTTGTCAGCGACGCTTGAAGTTAGAAGAGCAAGGATACCAAGTAGTGGAAATGTGGGAACACGAGTACGATCAGCGATTAAAAACCGATCCCGAGTTTAAGCGCATCGTGGAAAGTTACAAGCTGGTGGACCCTCTGAACCCACGGGACAGTTTGTACGGAGGACGGACGAATGCCACCTGTTTGCTGTACCAAGCCGACGAAGAGAAAGGAGAAGAAATCAAATACTTGGACGTGTGTTCTCTGTATCCGTACGTGTGCAAATATTGCCACTTTCCCGCAGGGCACCCGCAACTGCTGACCGAACACATCGACGTAGACAATATTCGACAATACGAAGGATTGATCAAGTGTAAAGTCTTGCCTCCCACGAACTTGTACCATCCCGTTTTACCACATCATTGCCAAGGAAAACTGATGTTTCCCTTGTGTCGTACTTGTGCTGCAACGTGCAACCAAGACCACCCTTGTCAGCACACTCAGGAAGAACGAGCCTTGACAGGAACGTGGGTCAGTGTGGAATTGTTTAAAGCTCTGGACTTGGGATACCGATTGTTAGAAGTGTACGAAATTTACCACTTTCACAAGACAGAAAAATACCACAAGGGCGACGATTCTCAAAAAGGCATTTTTGCAGACTACGTGAATGCCTTTTTGAAACTGAAACAAGAAGCTAGCGGATATCCTTCCTGGTGTCACACTCCCGAAGACCAAACACAGTTCAAAGAGAAATACTGGAAGCAGGAAGGCATCACTTTAGACCACATTGAGAAAAACGAAGGCAGGCGATCGTTTGCCAAAGTGATGTTAAATTGTTTGTGGGGTAAAATGGCACAAAGACCGTGTTTACCCAAGACGGAGTATTTGACAGAACCTTTCCGCTACTTGCAGATGATTCACGACAAAACCAAATACATGAAACACGTGGACGTCGTTCGTGAGGACTTACTCTTAGTCAATTACGAAAAAGAACTGGACTTTGTAGAAGCCGACGAATTTGGAAATGTCATCATTGCGGCTTACGTGACAGCCCATGCTCGCTTAAAACTGTACGAAGCTTTAGAACTATTAGGAGATCGTGTACTGTATTTTGACACGGACAGTTGCATCTACATTGATCGCCTGGGTCAACCTTACCTGATCACCGAAGGAGACCGTTTAGGAGCCTGGACGGACGAGCATCCCGACCACAAGATTCTCAGTTTTGCAAGTGGCGGTCCCAAAAATTACGGCTACGAATACCGGGACAATCAAGAAGAAGTGCACACGGAATGTAAAGTGAAAGGATTGACTCTCAATTATCGCACCAGTCGAGTGGTGAACTTTAGCATATTGAAAGAAGCCTTGCAGTCTGGACAGGATGGAAAGTTTAAAGTGACCACCCACGAACCGCACAAGATTGTACGTTTACCCACACACCAAATCGTTAGCCGGCCCTTGGAAAAAGTCTATCAAATCGTGTACCAGAAGCGAGTACGGCTTCCCAATCACTTCACTTTACCGTACGGACACGCTGGTATAAAAAAATGGTTCCAAGACGATAGTCACCAACAAGAAGGATGACTTCGACACAGCAAGAATCGAGGGAGAAACCCACAGAGAACTCCAAGTTCAAACCATACCATTTTCCTGTTTTCTTGCCTGACTATTGCAGTTGTGCCAGTCGACTGGAAACGTTTCAAAAATGGCCCACGGATAGGGAAGGATTACCTACTGCGAATGTTTTAGCTAGAACAGGGTTTGTCTACTTGGGACCTGAGACTGGATTGGGATACGAAGTACAGTGTTTCAGTTGTGGTCTGAATTTGCGTATGGATCGATGTATCTATAAAGATTCAGCTATTCTGGAACATACTCAATGGTCTCCGCATTGTCCTTACCTTTCTATGGCATTTTCACCCATCACATTACGGTTCAGGTATGACGGTACCTTAGAGAAGGTAGTACCGATGTCCAAGAAGAAAGAAAGGAAGACTTCCAAAACTGGTCATAAAAAAAGAACGATGTACAAACTCGAGACTTCATTACGACTAGTATAAAAAGGGACAACGTTCAAGACCGATAGTTCATTGTGACTACAAACGCCAATCGAGAAAGATGAATCCTTTCACACAGCAAGTATCAAGCAAGAGCAAACTCGAGTACGATGCTGTGCCTTGCGATGGTAGGGATGCCGTACGCTATGACCTTAGTGATTCAGTACCACATCATCATGGGAACTTTGCTATAACTACTACTACTACCATACCTACCATGGAAAGTGATGCTGTACGTGTCAAACCTGACGGATGTGAAAGCGATGCCACTCGTTGTCGCACACCTTTTCACTTTACTGGTTTTCATGGTAGATGTCCACCTCCACAGGAAACCATGCGACTACCACCCTACGGATGTCATGTAAAACTGAGCAAACTCCTAAGGATTTCACCGTACCCTCATCGAAATGAACCTGTGAAAGACGAATATTCGTTCCCTGTGCGTTTGCCAGAATACTGTGATTTTGAAAGTCGATTGCAAACCTTCCAAGGAAAATGGCCAAAATATCTAGGAGGACCTACCCCCGAAGAATTAGCCAGAGCCGGATTTTTCTACTTGGGCGAAGGAGATAAAGTCAAGTGCTTCAGTTGCGGTGTCTCACTTCACGAGTGGGAGAAGAAAGATTGCGCTTACCTGGAACATGCTCGATGGTCTCCGGAGTGTCACTACCTACCTTTAGTAGGTATTCGTTCCCTGTGCGTTTGCCGGTAGGAGAAGTGTTTGACTGACATGATCATGGATACTTTAGAAGAGAACATTCGTGGTTTACCTGTGGAGTTGAGAGAACGCATTTACCGAGAGTTGGTCAAAATACAAGTGAAACGAAAAGAATCATTGCATCCGTTACGTCACCGATGTTTGAACCACTGGTACCTAAATGCTATAAGAGGATTGATTCTGATGAAAGTGTTCCAGTGGTCAGACATTCATCAACTACCCGAGGGTAAGAAGGATTGGTTTGTTACCGATTCTCTTTACTACAAGGTACACTTACTGCAACGAATTCCAGAAGAAGAGTTAAAGGGTTACCAAAATCTTGAACACAATGTAAACTTTGTTAAAGAGAGAACTTATGAACGACGTGTGATGTGCAAGTTAGTGACTAAATATTTTGGATACGTCGACGGAATACGACCACTTCTGTGCAAAAAGTACACTTATTGCCTCCGACAAAAAGAGGTATAAAAACGTTCTACCATGCCACAACCTTTATCATTCGTGATACAACAGATTCCGTGGAAGGAAATCAATGACACTATTCAAACGGTGGAGGATTACCATTGCCTTTTACGAGAACTGTCTCCATTGAATTGGGGTCGACGTGTAGTGTGTGTCTTAGTGACTTGCTTTCTGGGATTTCGTTTACCAGCTGATTCTTTGTGGACTCTTTACGAACAGTACCTATTACTCCAAAACAAAACATGAAAGTGATCCCTTTAAATGTCCACGAGAGACTCATTCTGCTCAAAGCTTTGCGCTTTCATTTGGATACTTCTCAACCTCTACGGGAAAACAAGATTCGTCAACTTTTAGGCACTGAAGATGTGTACGACGACGTGTGTGTAGCTTGTGACTTACACCCTCACTGGACAGATGTACGTGACTGGAAAAGTTTGGGGTTTGAGGCTTGGACTAAAGAAGTGGCACACTATGCCAAAGATTTGTAATCCTAAAACATTAAAACGTTCCGTGAAAAAAGTCACTTTTAAACCTGTGTTAGTGTCAATACCAGAAGAACAGTCTGTCACCGAGGAAAACCACTCTCTTCAGGACAGGACTGTCATCGACATTCCTGAAAGACCATTTCGGGAGGACATTTGTGTGACTGAACCAAGGAATGTACAGACTCTCAGAACATTACACACTACTCCTACGATTTCACCTCTTGATCACAAAAAATGTTGTACAGAGACTTGTTTATATTCCACTATGGTCGTTTTGTTGTGTTTTTTATTCCTGTACTTAACCATATGGCTTTTATGTATTTTTGTCTTTCGTGTTGTTCACCATTAAAGATGACAATAAACGTGTCCTGAAAAAGTATAAAAACTCTTGTCTTGTCTGTCTTCGTGTCACAAGTGACATTTTGTTACACTACTACTATGGCTACCTCTACTGTCTCTGCTCCCTCTTCCTCCACTGTCAAAGTCATTGACGAACACGTAGATCGTGCTAGTTGGGAGGCCTTGTATCTTCGCCATCCCTTTAACATGCTCATTGCTGGACCAAGCGGTTCAGGCAAAACCGAATTTGTCAAACGTTTGATCGAACATAAACATCATTTGATCGATCGTCCTCCTCAACGTATCGTGTGGTGCTATAAAGAGTGGCAATCGGCGTACAGCCTTCTGCGAGAAAGTCAAGGCGATTCCATCGTCTTTGTGGAAGGCATTCCTGTCGAAGACGACGGAATCGTGTCTGACCCTAGTCAAACTCATTTGGTTATTTTTGACGACATGTTAGGAGAAGACGAAGAAGAAATTAAACTCTGGTTTACGCGCAAAGGGCATCATCGTAATGCCAGTGTCATTTACATTACCCAAAATTTGTTTCAACAAAGTAAAGCCCATCGTACCATCAGTCTCAATGCTCATTACTTGGTGTTGTTTAAAAGCCCTAGAGATAAATCGCAAGTACAAGTCTTAGCCAAACAGTTAGGAACGCCTTGGCTGATTCATGCGTACGACGATGCCACTCAAACCCCACACGCTTATTTACTCGTGGATTTAAAACCCACTACTCCCGATTATTTGCGATTTCGTACCCATCTGTTTCACCCCTGGTGCCAAGACGGAGGACCTATCGTGTACACGTCTCCGTCGTCGACTTAATCACCCCAAAAAATCTATAAAAACCTCGGTCACTTGGACTCTGTCTCACACATTGTCAACATGACGTCCCTTCAGTCTCATCTTCCCATTAAATTGATTCGTGCCTTGTACGGCATCAGTCGCGAAAAAAATCCACAAATACGTGCTCGTGTCTTAGAAGCTAGTCTCAAAGAAGTCTTACGATGGTTTACGGTGACAGCACGTCAATTACTGCAAGGCATCATTCAGATTCCACATCAAACCAAACGTTTTTTTGAGAGAAACAAAGTTGCCTTGACGCAACTAGCCGATCCTCGCATCGACACTCAAACCAAAAAGCAAATCATTTTGAAACCTGGAGGAAGTGGATCTTTAGGAGGTGTCATCATTCGTTCCCTCTTAAAATGGGATCCTAATGCTCCCAAAGTTGTCCCCAAGAAAAAAGCCACACCCAAACGTACCCAGAAGAAAAAGAAAAAGAGCAAGGGTGTCAAGACCAGGTCACAGCCTCAGAAAAAGAAAAAGAAAACAGCTTCTACTCGCAAGAGAGTGTCTCCAACAACTTCTCCTCCAGCAGTGACACCCTCTTCCTCTTTAGCGGCAGTAGCCGCTGCTCACAAAGTACCTGCCCCCAAAGTCAAAGTCCAAGAGAGAACGGGTGTGTTACAGAGTTTACTGGATTTGTCCAAGCAAGAACTGTCTCGATTTAGTCCGTTGCGAACTCCTCCACGACGTGTGTTGCCTGTCATCAAGTTGATACGACGTAAAGACAATCAGTGGCGACGCATTCCAGTATAAAATAAGACCCGAGGCAAACCATACGGATCAGTGTTTTTGTGCTGCTGCACGTCCAAAGATGTCCCCTCCAAGAAGTGTACACCGTTACCATCGTCGTTCTTCTTCTTCGGTCCAAAAAGGAAAAGGAAGACGAAAAAGACAGTCACGTCATCCTAAAAAGCGCTTAGTCAAACATCGGCGACACTCTCTGAAAAGACACACTCGCCCAAAGAAAAGGAGAAGCCACCAAAAGGGAGGTTTCTTTGGCCCTTTCCTTGAATTCGATAAGATAGCCGATAAGTTTGTCACAAGGGTAAAGGACAGGCTCCAAAAAAATTAGATAAAAAGACGCATGTGAAACCATGGACTTTAGTGTATGTTGTGGACCAAAAGATGTCCCCTCATCGTCGTTCTCCTCTCCAGAAAGGGAAAAGAAAAAGACAGTCTCGTCATGCGAAAAAACGCTTAGCCAAACATCGACGTTACCCCCAGAAAAGACACACTCGTCCAAAGAAAAAGAGGAGCCACCAAAGAGGACGATTCTTTGGCGATTTTGGAAAACACATCGTCACCTTTATGACGAAGCGATAGTCCTCCAAAAAGGATAAAAGGCCGTGTGACAAGTCCTCGACGTTAGTGTATTTTTGGTGTGTGTCCCGGAATCAACAAACAAAGATGTCACCCCGCAAAAGACATTCCTCTTCTACCCCCAAAGGAAAGAAAAGGAAAGGACTGCCTCCTCGTTTGGTCAAACATTGGGACATGTTGTCTGTCCTGTCCAAAGCTCCTCCACCCATGCGAAAAAAACTTATTCAAACTGCCTCCAAAGATGTCATCGATACGGTGAGCGAATGTTGTCTGAACGTCTTGAAAGGCACAATACCTTTGACTAAACATCAGAAAAATTGCTTAGCCAAACATCGACACGTTCTTCGCCAAATGGTCCAAAAGAAAATACCCATTGGTCAAAAGAAAAAGATGTTGGTGCAACGTGGAGGATTTTTACCCCTGTTAGGACTTATTACCAATGTAGCGAAACCTATACTGAGTGCCATGGGACATATTATACCTGCCATAATTCCAAAATAAAAGAAAAAGATGATAAAAGGGACCTCTGAAATCAAAAGATCTCAGACGTGATCCTTGAAATCTGATGGAAGGACGAAATCTAGCTTTAGTCCCTTACAAACGATGGATGGAATACCATCGTTGGCAAGAACAACGAACCCCACATTTACCTCCCAATCCTCATTTGACCGAGATGTCCCAGTTACAATACGAATTGCAATCGTTGATGGATCGCAGCGATTTGTCAGAAACGGAAAAAAAACGGTCAGTTGTTGCAACGACTGCAACTCTTTCACCAGAAAGCTTTAGACGAAACAGCTCCACCCACTCTGAAAGATTTTAAGGCTTTGATGAAAAGTCCAGCACTGCCGCCACCACCAGCGGTCAAGACAGACACAACCCCACGAAGGCCTGAGGAAGAAGAGGTACGAGAAGTTTTTCAAACACCGTCAGCAGCTACCATTCCTAGTAAGATTGCAGCGTCCTTGTTGACCCCTTCCCCTACACCGCAACGAGAAGAACTTAAAGCTTGGGTTAAAAAGATGATGTCTACTCCACCTAAGACAGAGGTGAAAAAGAAAGAAGGGAAACCAGAAGTGAAAAAAGAAAAGAAGACCAAAGCCATTCCATTACCACCACTACCTTCCACTTCTACGCCCGTGGCACATCGGACACGTAAGACCGTTTCCAAACCACCCCCTCCTTCCATTCAGACTAACATTCGTGAAAATTGGATCACTTATTAAAACATAGAGAAGGTGTTAACCAGCATTTACTACGATCCTTCTCATCCTGCTGGTTACGGAGGAGTTCAGAAATTGTATCGTGCTGCCAAAACTCGACTGAAAAGTATCCGTTTACCTCAGGTGCAACGCTGGTTACAAGAACAAGCCACGTACACCTTACACAAACCCATTCGACGAAAATTTTCCAGAAGTCGCACCCAAGTGGAGGGTATCGATCACCAATGGCAAGCCGATTTAGCCGATGTCTCTCATTTAGCCACCTACAATCGTGGCTACAAATATTTGTTTTGTGTCATCGACGTCTTTTCCAAATTTGCTTGGGTCGTACCATTGACTTCCAAATCGAGCAGTGAGTTAGTGCGAGCCCTCAAACTGGTGTTGAAACAAAGTGGTCGTCACCCTCTTCGATGGCAAACGGACAAAGGCACCGAATTTCTAAAAAAAAAAAAAAAAAAAGAATTGAAGAAACGTGACATTCATTTTTTCACCACGGAGAATCCCGAAACCAAAGCCAGCATCGTGGAACGTTTTCAACGTACCTTGAAAGAACGCATGTGGAAATATTTTACGCATCAACACACTCTCAAGTACATTGACGTCTTGCCACACCTCGTTCAATCGTACAACCAATCTTACCATCGGAGCATTGGACGTGCCCCCCAAGAAGTGACTCCCGATAACGAAGTGACCGTCTTCGAGCGCCTGTTTGGACCGTCCACGACAGTGCCTGTCCCCAAGAAAGGTGGAGTGTTGGCATCGGGAGATTGGGTACGCATTGGCAAAACCAAACGCACTTTCGACAAAGGTTACTTACCCAATTGGACCACTGAATTGTTTCGTGTCACTGAACGCGTGCGTGGTCGTTATCCTCCCGTCTATAAATTAGAAGACATGAACGGGGAAGTGTTAAAAGGAACGTTTTACTTACCCGAGTTACAACGTGTGACCAAAAAAGAAGACGACGTGTACGAGATCGAAAGCATTCTCGATCGAAGAACTCGTAAAGTAGGAAAGAAACGTGTCAAAGAAGTCAAAGTACGTTGGAAGGGATATCCTCCCAGTTTTGACTCTTGGATCGACGCTTCGCAACTCATCGACTATAAAAAGAAGTGACCATCATGCCCTTCAACGACACAGTCTCAGCTACTGCAGTGACCACTCCGTCCCCCAGTTCTTCTCTGCAAGATCTACAAAAACAACCCTTGTGGGTGTGGTGTGGAGAACGTGTGTCTAAAACTCAAATCGTCTTTTTCTGCCAAATCTTTGTGGTGTATTGTATCATTGGTGCTGCCATTGCCAATTTGAGTTTGCGACAAGGAGATAAACAATTGTGGACCATTTTACTCAGCAGTTGCATTGGTTACCTTCTTCCCAATCCGTCTCTGAAATATTCCTCTAACGGAAACAACAACAACGGGAGTCTTGTGTCCAACGTCAGTTCCAACAGTCACCCTAACCATCCTCTTTTAGACACTGCTCTAACTTCCAGTGACTCCTCGGACACTAGAATTGTGGAATTATGAACAACCAATTTTACTTAACGTTACCCAGTGACAGTTCCATGGAGGTGTTTCCCAATAACACTTTGTGCTGTTTCTCGGCCAAATTACCTCAAGCCATCCGATTGGATCACGAAGCCCGTTGGGAAGTGGCTTTGGTGGAAATGATTCACCCTACACAAATCAAAAACATCGTCGAAAATCAAAACACTTTGACGATAGAAGTTTGGGACGAACAAGTGCAACAAGCAATGGATGAACGTGCTAGTAGTGGTGGTGTAGCTGACTTTATCAAAACACCAAGCCCCAAAACTAAACGAACCACTTATCTGTTGAAAATTCCTGCAGGTTATTATTTTAGTGGTCAACATTTGGTGAACACCATAGCTGAGAGGTTCAATTTCATGTTTAGTAAAGCCTTGGAGAGAGCCAAAAAAAGTGTCACGATCGAGTACCACAAAATATCTCGTCGCCTACTGATGAAATTTTCTGAGGACAAAGTATTGGCCATTACATTTTGTCCTGAATTGTATGACATTTTGGGTGGAGACCCTAAGTTAATCAAGATTGCAAACGAAATACCAGCCGTGACTAGTAACGTGGATTTTGCGAAATATTTTCGATTCCCTGTAGAAATGAACCTAGGACTGAATTTGATTTTTGTGTACTCCGATGTGGTGGAGTACAACGTAGTGGGACACACCTCCGTACCGTTACTGCGTGTCATTCCTTTCAAAGTGGATTCTGCCACGAAGGCTGACGAGGAAGGTGGAAACACCTATCACGTTCACCGCGAATTTGTAAATCCTCACTATTTGTCCGTCAGTAAGCCGTATTTCGACACTGTCAACATTACTATAAAAGGAAAAAAAAAAAAAAATATTCCATTCACCAAAGGGAAAGTCACAGTGAAACTCCATTTTCGAAAACGATTACTCTAACTTTTTGTCAGTCATGTATCCTGTGTACCAAGGAGTTGCTCGACAGCGAGGACATGGTTTAGGTGATATGCTCAAATCGGCCTTTCGTAGAGTGGTTCCCATTTTGAAACCGATGGTGACACGGGATTGCACGCCTTAAAAGATGCCGCGTTGACGCAAGGTAAAGAATTTCTCCAAAATGTCATCATTGACAAACAAAACCCCAAAGAAGCTTTCTTGAGAGCAGGCAAAAATGTCTTGCTTCAAACGGGCAAAGACCTTTTGGGTCGGCGAGAAACTCCTATAAATGCCCTGGGCAATGCTGAGTTAGGCATTCCTGCTTCCCTGACGCCACAGCAAGGACAAGGCAGAAAAAGACGACGAAAATACCCCTTCAGAGGACTTCACGCCCCTAGAGCTAGAAAGACAAAGAAAAGAAAAACCGTCCGAGCGTTAGACGTTTTTGATTATTAAATAAAGGAAAATGATGCACCGAGAGTCTTGTGCTTGTTCCAAGTCGGAACTGGATCTGTTTGCCATGCCACCCACCATGATGACGATGCAAGAATCCCAATGGGTCGAATTTCATCCCGTCTCCTCTTTGGTGGATTCCGCTCCCATCGAGTTTGAAATCAAAGGACAGCCCGAAGATTACATCGATCTGAATAATAGTTACTTGTATCTAAAGCTGAAAGTGATCAAAACCGACAACACCAATCCGGGAGCCGATG
This sequence comes from Megalonaias nervosa, assembly GCA_016617855.1. Lineage (NCBI taxonomy): Eukaryota > Metazoa > Mollusca > Bivalvia > Unionida > Unionidae > Megalonaias > Megalonaias nervosa. The sequence goes on along the minus strand of JAECUM010011280.1, from coordinate 6,213 downwards.
CCGCAGTAGCTCCCGTCAACAATTTCATGCATTCCTTGTTCAGCGAAGTGGATTTGTACTTGAATAACAAACTGATCAGCAGTAGCACGGATACTTACCCTTACCGAGCGTACCTAGAAAATCTCTTGACGTACGGAAAAGAGGCCAAGAACACTCATCTGGATGCTTGCGTGGTATGGAAACCTGACACCGCAGGTGACAACACGTTTAACGACAGAGCCCTGACAGCCGATGACGATCCTCACAATGTGGGTTTTAACGATCGTCGAAGGAAAATCCTGCAAGGTCGTAGTTTAGAACTGATGGATCGTTTGCATTTGGACATGTGGTTGCAAGAGAAGTATTTGCTGAACGGAGTGGATATTCGCCTGAGACTCAATCGCAGCAGTGTCGCTTTCCATTTGATGGCTCAAGCCAACGAGTACAAAACCATCATCCAAGAAGCCAGACTTTACGTGCGACGTGTAGAAGTGTTACCTAAAGCGGGAAACGACATCAGTCAAACATTGAGCAGATCGACCGCCAAATATCCGATACGACGTGTCGAAGTGAAAACATTCACTATTGCTACTGGACTCCGATCCAAGATCGAAGATCATCTGTTCCAAGGACAGTTACCCAAACGTTTAATCGTTGGTATCGTCAGTAATGCAGCCTTCAACGGAGCCTACGATCAAAATCCTTTCCAGTTTAAGCACTACAGAGTGTCCAAAATTGAAGTCAGTCGCGATGGCAAGACTTTGTGTACCAGACCCTTCGAACCTAACTTTGCCCAGAAGAATTACTTGAGATCATACTTGTCCCTGTACGAAGCTACGGGGCAACTAGGAACCAACGCCAGTCACGGCATTTCGTACGAAGATTATGTCGGAGGTTACACTTTGTGGGCCTTTGATTTCACTCCAGACCAAGGCAGCGACGAGGGACATTTCCACCCTATAAAATCCGGTCAACTGCGTGTGGAACTTCAGTTTGCAGAAGCTCTCACTGAGACGGTCAACGTCATCCTGTATGCTGAATTCGATAATACCATAGAAATCAACAGTTTGAGAGAAGTCATTCTAGACTATTAGACACAATGGAAGACTCCTATCCCTCTTTAAACAGTGGAGAATCTTTGGACATGGAATGGGAGGATAGCGTGAAAACAGAACCCCAAGACGAAGTCAAAGAGGACGAGGTAGTCGTCAAGTCCAGATGGCCAGAACAAGAACAACATTTAGTGTCCTGTTTTGCTAAACACCTAGCGAATACAATTACGGAATTGTCCAAGAAATATTGTTATGGATGTCAAAACGATCATCCCAGTCAAATTCAACACGATAAATGTATGATGATGAGTCAAGAAGAAAAATTGGAAGAGTATCTGGACGACGCTTGGAGTCTCATCTCAGAAGAAACCTTGTTGCATGAGTGGTATAAAGGCTTGCGTGATCTTTCCTGTCCTCCATTGACTACTCTAGAGATCAATCTCATCGAAGCTCTCTTAGCCCAGAGTGCGGAGACAAGGCAAAGAAACGGATACTTGACAGATCGTTTCAAACAAAAAGTCAGAATTGAATTGATGACTTATCATTACCTGTGAAAAAACAAAAACAACACAACAGAAAATGGATACCTGGGAACTTTATTACCTTTTGAACAATAGTTCGTATACTGCTTCTTGGAATCCTGTCGTGTGCGCTAAAGATGAACTACCTCATCGCAAACCCCAAGACCATCAAGCTTATGTCATCAACACGGACGAAAGTCATCTTCCAGGCACTCACTGGGTTGCCGTCTACTTCCCTCAAGAGAATTGTGTGGAATATTTTGATTCGTATGGATTACCCCCTTTGGAAGACGATATCATTGACTTTATGAGAAGAAATGCCCAGACGACACGATACAATAATGTGAAATTACAAGGCACAGATTCCATGGTGTGTGGACAATATTGTGTATATTTTCTTCATCAACGCAGTCTTGGATATCCTTTAGAACATTTAGTGACTTATTTTGATCGTCACTCTTCTAGAAACGATGAGAAAATAGATCGATGGTTTTGTGACCATTATAGTTATCTTTTGTCTTTAGCTAGGAAACGTAGTGTACATCAATGGCCTCATGACTTCCATCAATGGAAATCTCACATGATTTCACAACGTTGTCAACCTTGTCAAAAATAATTTGTTTGATGTTACTTGTTACTTGTGACTTATGACTTGTTACTTGTTACTTGAATAAAAAATGTTGTGTTTTGAAAAAATGTGTCTGTCGTTTGTTTTCAAAAAACACTGTGAATATATGCTCTTTGACTTCTTTCTATCCCTCATCATGACATTCGCTATCATAGCGTTCCGACACTAAAACCGAGTAGGGATGTTTTCTATCGCGTCCGCGTTTGAACCATATAAAGCGGGTGGGTCTCCAGTCTGACCATTCACTGTTGACTCGTCAACCTATGAAGATGCCTTCCAGACTAGTCCAGCTGAACGAAGCTTACGTCAATTTACATCGTGTCAGGCTAAACCTGATACCGAAGCCTGAAGAAATAGAGAATGTTAGGATGCTCTCCACAGTCCAAGGTCTGATAGAAGAGATGTTTAGAGAGGAAATTAAAAAAGAACAAGAAGAATGGACTGAGAAATACAGGCTTCAGAAGAAGCAGAGAGAAGAACAACAACAGCAGCAGCAGCAGCAGCAAGAACCAGACAGAGGTTTTGTGGACTGTCGAGTAGACACCAAAGAATTCTCTTTCTCTTTTCGCAGAAGCAGACCGTATCCAATAGGAAAGCCTACTGCCAGACGGGGACGCAATCTTAGACAGTAAAAAAAGATTGCCATTACTTCCGTGAACAAAAAAAAACAGCCCTTTTCAGGGCTACCTAATACTCTCGAAAAGACATACTCATTCAATTTGCCAAAATTTGTAATTAGAAAATAGAAGTGTGTCTATAAGCACTTCGTTTCTTTTGTCAGTAAAACAAAGTATTTGTGTGTTTGTATGTTTAAAAAAAATAGAAGTGTGCCTATAAGCACTTCGTTTCTCTGTCTTGTCCAATCGTGTCTGTCTGTGTTTGTAAGCAAAAAGTAAAAAAGTCAACGTGAGTGCTTCTTTTAAGTCCGCGCGTTACATGTGATGGTAAATTTGGGTGCTAGGGAATGTTAACCTTCACGTCCGTGCTTCAAGTATATAAATCGGTGCGATCGTCAGTCTGGCTACCCACGTTGACGTAGCAGCTGCAACAAAATGAGCAGAATAACAAAACTACTAGAACTCCAGATGCACCTGGAATATGCCAGGCGGTTGCTAGATGAGCTGGCTATGGAGGCTTTAGCCGAAGAAGCCAGGCTTGAAGAGGAGGAGAAGAAAAAGAAAGTAGAGGAGATGAGAGGGATCCTACCTCACCTCATGCTAAGACTTGTGTGTGAGGTCAAGCCTGAGGTGAGGACGCCTCCACAGGCAGTAGCAGCACCACAACAAAGACAGCCACAACCTCTTCCGCCAGTACCACCAGTACCAAGAGCCGTTGTCCCCCAGAGAGAAACCTGGGAGGAGGAATTGGAAAGACAGAGGCAAGAGTGGGAGCCTCGGCGTCAGCATCCCAGGGTGTGGAATAGAAGAAGAAGGGAACAAGTGTTCACTATCCCTCAAACTGAGGAGTGGGATAGTGAAGCTAATCAACCTCCCTCTGCGCTCCCAACCACACGCATCAATTGGGAGCAGGACTGGAGCCGGCGATGCGTGTGTGGTGCCCGCCCTGGGAGATGTCATCATTAACCAGGTGCATTTGCAGTTCTAAAAAAACAGCCCTTCTCAGGGCTAACCAGATCTCTAGAAAAGAGAAACTATTCAATTTGCCAATTGGTGTGAATGTAGAGTAGTGTGACTATAAACACTCACTCCTTTACTGATGTGTGTGTGTGTGTGTGTGTGTGTGTGTGTGTGTGTGTGTGTGTGTGTGTGTGTGTGTGTGTGTGTGTGTGTGTGTGTGTGTGTGTGTGTGTGTGTGTGTGTGTGTGTGTGTGTGTGTTAGCATGCACGTTCGTTGGTGTGGATAGTATATGGGTGTGTGTTTTTCTTCTCTTCCTTCGTTGGTGTGATAGTATAATGTGTGTTTTATGCTTACTCGTTCGTTGGTGTGGATAGTATATCATATGTGTTTTATGTTTGCTCGTTCGTTGGTGAAGATAGTATATTGGGTGTTTTATGCTTGCTCGTTCGTTGGTGAGGATAGTATATTTGTGTGTTTATGCTTACTCGTTCGTTGGTGTGGATAGTATATCATATGTGTTTTATGCTTACTCGTTCGTTGGTGAGGATAGTAAATTGTATGTGAAGTGAGTGTAAGGGATGTTTTCGTTCACGTCCGTGCTCCACGGATATAGAGCAGAGCGCTCGTCATTCGCGCCACGGCACGGACAAACTCAAGGCAAGGGACAGTCCCAGGCGGCTCAGCCTGCTGTCCCACAATTCCCCCACCCAGACACGGACAAACTCAAAGGCAAGGGTCAGTCCAGGCGGCTCTGCCTGCTGTCCCACAAATCAACCAAAGGTCTACATTTTCATAACGGTAGACCGACGTCACATAAACTTGATCCATTAGGACGGCGGCGCAAAAACATTCAACCAATAATACCTAAGCGGTGCTAAATTGTAGGATGACATACATCCAGCAGATTGGTAACATTTAGACCCATATAAGTACGCAAAGTACGCAAAATTCAAATATAAAATATATTCTAAATTCACAACCCTACAAGATTGCACAAATTGCACAGGTGGCTAACACAGCATTGGCATAAGGACGTCCCTAGGCACAACTGGACATAATTACCAATAAGTCTGCCCTGCTGAAATAAAGCAGGTTGGGCTTCGTCTTTGGTGACGTGGTGGCGGGGGAGGGTGCCGCGGTGGGAGACCTTGTCGTGGGTCTGTTTTTTGGGAGCGATGTAGTACGTCTACTTTATATAAGGGGATATGAGGGCACCATGCTCATACCCCAGATAACTAAGGCACAGGAAAGGCCCAGCCTAGGGCCAAGCGCCCCCTTAAGGGGACTGTCGCCCAGCCTAGGGCCACAACCAGTCGCAAAAGCAGAGAGTGCATACGCGACTATAATCCGAATAATTCGCGCCATTCTACACAGAATAAAAAAATTAGCAGCAACATGGACTTGTTCAACAGATTAAAAGACATTTATTATTGGATAATGGATGGAGTCTACGTGGTTGAAAGGATTGAAAAGGAATGTAGCTATCAAGTTACGAAAGACTTTGTAACCACTCAAGTCACCAGCATGAAACTAGCCAAGGATCTAGTAGCAGGTATGACAGAGGAGCAAGTGGAGAAGATTAGAGGTTTCATTCAACCTAAATATGTGAGAGTAGGCTCCTTGAAACAGGCTCTTGATCATGTCATACAAGTGAGCTCCTTTCTACAAGACATATTCAATTTCACCGAGTGGTCTTTTGTCAAAAACTTGGGCTTAGACTCTTTAAAAAAAGCTGAAGACCTGATGAGAAAAGTACTGGAGGAAGAGGTGAAGAAAATCAAAGAAACCTGGAGAAAAGAAGAGAACTGGACAAAAGAGAAAAAAGGAGAAGGAAAACAGAAAGAAGAAAGAAGACTTTGAGAAATTAAACAACAATTGGATAAAAGTGCAAGAGAAATTTAGAGCTATGGGTCATCCTGACTGGATGCCAGAGAAAGAAAAGAAGAAAGAAATTATTCAAAAAGTCAGGAACTGGTGGAAGAACTGGAGAAGATAAAAGAAGAAGAAGAACCCAAAGGCCCTTTTCAGGGCCACTTCCAATACCTCGAAAAGATCTTAATTTTCATTTTGTCTCCAACCCAAACGAATATATAAAACCCTTACTCTTCTTATACACGAATACTCTTGATTCGTGTTTGTCTATAGCCCTCTCTCAGGTAGCCTGACGTCACAGTACTTCTCTTTTTGCTACATTGTTACCAGTGTGACGTCATGCCACCTGTTCCATTCCTCTTGTCGCTATACAGACCCACGGTATACTAGTCGCTATACAAAATTTCCATTGACGCTATACAGACCCAGGGTGTGCTAGTCACTCTACACAATTTCCATTGACGCTATACGGACCAAGGGTGTGCTTTTTTTTCTTGACGCTATACAGGCCCGGGGTGGGTGGGGTGTCTGTAATGCTAATTCCCATTGACGCTACGGTAACCCCATATACTACTTACCACTG
>JAECUM010011279.1:0-26794 GCA_016617855.1 Megalonaias nervosa | reverse complement strand
CTCTCTCTCTCTCTCTCTCTCAAACACACACACACACACACACACACACACATTTGGGTATACAAAAAAATGTATGGCTTGCCAAGAACATAAAAGGACACATGCGGATGCCTTTTTTTAAGATGTTTACAAATGTCTGCCTTGGCATTATAATTTTATTAGCAATGGACAGAATACAGTATATATATATATATATATATATATATATATATATATATATATATATATATATATGCATGCCCGATGCGTTTTGACAACAGCCTCTGCTGTACAAAGACTGTCCTACTAATCCCATATTAGCAACAGCAATATTGGAACAACAGTCGATTTATATAATTACTATTTTAACTGAATATCGAGTAATTTGTTCATAAAACGCTCTGTTTTAATATAATAGAAGTTTCAAATGCTATAAAGTAATTTCGCCCGTGTTTTATTGTTTTTGGCCATATATATTACAGTTTGTTGAGGTTCTCTAATGTACTTGTAAATTTGTGTTTTAAGATAGGTTAACTACTTGATACATTCTAATGTACTTGTAAATTTGTGTTTTAAGATAGGTTAACTACTTGATACATTCTAATGTAAAGTAGCTTCAATAAATATCTACACATAAAGCAAACAATTATCCTAGTGTTTTATTTCTGTGTTGTCAAATTCTATGGTAAAGCAAACAATTATCCTAGTGTTTTATTTCTGAGTTGTCAAATTCTATGGTTACAATGGAAATCTGTTTTCTTGGAGCTGGCCTTTCATTGTAATTTATATATCCTGAAAGGTAACGGTTCTGGCTTAGTCTGATAATTAACACTGCATCAAAAGCAATACTGTAAGTCTAATATTTCCCACAGACAGAGTTAAAACTACTCCATACCACAATTGATAATAAATGAAATGAAGATGGGGGAAAGGCGGGAATTCTGTATGTAAAATCATTTTAATACCCATAACAGTTAACAACAGACTCACAGTTACAAGCCGGTGCCTTATCGTGGCAGCCTATCCTATTTATGTTATCTCACACGCGGACAAAGACGCTTCCTACATCTACTCCATATCCAATGCCACATTTTACCTCGCTATTTCCATCCAGCATTTAACAACCAGGGCGCTCGAACACAGCTTAGATTTTGTCGTGTATCGGTGTCTCCATATCCAATAAAACATCAACATCAACAGCTCCGATACCATTTCCATTACCTATTACGCTGATATTTCACCTATTATACCTACGTCTGTATCACCCGATTTAATATAAATTGCTCTTTCAAACAAGGAGTTCTGCAAACATCCCCGATTCCGTTATCATCCAGTCTTAACTCTAATACAGATCTCATCACCCCTATTTCCATTATCCACCTGCAAACAACCCCATGTATGATTCTCACAATAACCTCAGTCATACATAAACCCAGTCAGCAGCCAACGTGGATTTTACCACTGTCCTTAATCCATGCCCTTATTCGACATTTAGATCACTCACATCTCTCTTGTATAGTCAGAGTTTTACAGTATTGATCAATAATATATCTTAGATGCACAATTTATATTGCATATGGACGGTATTTATCTATTGAGTAGCATGTTAATTCTTTTGATTAAGTCCGGGTAAAACACGAATGGGCTTTGTTTCGGCTACATCATTTATTAAGTAACTTGTAAGCATGTATTTCAGGTTATGGTTGCTTACTTTTGATGAAAATAATCTCAAAATCAGTATAACGTGGCTAGTGATGACTAAACACTTGAGTACGTAATCGAATTACGTCTCAGGTCAGTTCAATTCATGCAAGAAATAAGACGAGGCAATAAGAGTTGCAAACCTGATCAGTGAAGATTGTACGTGACTGAGCTAGAGTTTTTGACTGAGATGTTGTGTCAACCAATCATACAATATATATTTTAATTGGCTAACATTGGAACATTAATACCAAACTCAGTGTGAAATCTGGTGATCTCCATATCAATTCATCTGTGGTAACATATTGCTATTACGACGGAAACTTGAACTGATGAAAGATCAATTAATTTCATACTATAAATTCATGACTTGTAAACTATTTTATCGTAATCGTTTTAGTATCGGGAGGTAAGGTATATTCTACAAAATAAACAAAAATAGTAACAATTTTGTATGTATGACGCTTCTGACCTTTAGGTTATTTCTTGAAAGGAAATTTAATTCCCATTACAGTTTGTGTGTGTGTGTGTGTGTGTGTGTGTGTGTGTGTGTGTGTGAGAGAGAGAGAGAGAGAGAGAGAGAGAGAGAGAGAGATTTGGATTTTTAACGTAGCTTTAACACTTTCTCGGTCATATCGCTACGATATCTGCAGTGTGGCAGTTTATAGTGATGTCTAGCACTGTGACATCATGCCGCAGACATATAACATGATGTCCCACCCAGTCACATTATCCTGACACCAGGCCGACCAGTCCTAACACCAAACTCTTTGTGCTGAGCGCCTAGCGAGGCAGCTGTTAGTACCAGTTTTATAAGTCTTTGGTATTGCTCGACTGGGGTTCGAACCAGCGACCTCCCGCATCCGATGCTTATGCTCTAGCCACTAGGCCACCGGAACGGCTTGCAGTTTAGGTAAGGTGGCTAAACTTTTCTTTAAAATACGTATGACGTATTAATAAGTACTTTAATTTCTATATTATTGGTCTTTGATATGTAAACATCAGGAAAACAAAGGTATGAAGGCGATATTAAATACACATAAATGTATTTATGTTGTCGCCATAATATATTGTTTCCCGGGGGTGGGGACGAGGATATGTCCAATCGATCGTTCAAGAAAAGTACGTGAATCTGTGTTTTGTCGAGATAAAACTCAAAATCACCATTATTGATATACAAACAAATTGCCCTCTGCCATCTCCATCTTTGGAACAATTTTACGATCAATCAAAATGTTTTCATTTATCGTTAACGTTGGCGCATCTTAGTGTGCTTTTCGTGAGCAAACGCCAAATATCCCCTCCCACCACTATTAACGAATTAAAACTCGGGGTCCTAATATCATGCAAAAATACCATGCAAGTACGCAATAGAAGATGTCCAAATATATGTTGGCTTCAGGTTCCAAATCGGTAGTCTGCATTTTACAATGACCATTATTCAATTAGGTAACTTGCCCTTATGTAGGAAATGAGTTCTGTTCATTGTTTGATGAAGGGAATCTCAGTAGTAGTGTAAGGTCGGATTATAACCACAAGGGAGTGTCCCCCTAGTCTCCACTTTTCTCTTTGAAGCAGTCGTACTCGCAACATAGTTGAGGCACCCGGGGTGGGGTGGGGTGGATGGTAGGATATCTAGATCTGGCAGCCACGTAGATCGTATTCGTTGTGGCATCTTGGTCTTCATCAGCAGGTGCTGTTAGATAATTATACTGTGTTTTGGTCATTTTGAATACATTTTCATATGCTCTTTGCGCGTTTCTCAAACTATTACCGGCAAGTCTAATGCTTTACATCATTGCTCTAAGTCAGAAGATCTATTATTGGAACTGACTTGGTTTCATCTTTGAACTTGCCTATTTCTTCTTGAAATTTGCTGTTTTGGGGATATTCAGAAAAATCAAAACACTCTTTATTAGAAATCATATCTTCGTAAACGTTATTCGTTTCAATCTCTTATCATAGCGAGTCTGTATCGGTGTAAGAAACTTGGCTTTGCTGACATATTTTTGTTTGATGTATTGATAATGAAAATGACAGTTCGAATATAGCAAAACAGCAGCAAATGGGTTGCTGAGAACGATATGCGTTTTCTCTAACAATTGTCACAAGGTTCTCATTTAAAAGAATCTTCATCTTGTCTCGCCGTTTGTTTGTTGACCAGTGCTATACTGATTCTCTTTTTTTGTTTTCTATCATTTTGCCAAAGACGGGATAACTTCATCAGCTTAAAGAAAGTTATATCAAAATCGTTTATGCATTCTTTATCTTGCTTGTGTTAAAATCAGTGTAGTTTTGCATTTTTTTGAACTTGATTACACGATGCGTTCCAATTATATTCATGCCTAAGGCAAGACACTATATCATATTTCTTCAGCGAATAACATACCGCGTCTTATCCACCAACTTTTCAGTCAACTTTTGGACTTTGCGGGTCTTGAATTTCCGTAAGACACTCAAGATCGACTTCCAAAATGCGGCCAGTATCATTATCGCCCCGCAACAGTTCTGGTAAAAATATCTGGCGGCGTAAAAAATTAAACGACCGCCAAAATGTTGATCTTTGTGTCGAGGTCGTGGAAGGCTTGAGTAGAACTTTGAACGAACGTAGATGGAAATATTTTACAAATCAACCCACACTCAAATACATCGATGTGTTACCACGTCTTTTCAAAGCTTACAATCAATCGTACGATCCTATCATCGCATGTACACCCGAAGAAGTGACTCCCAAAAATGAAGGGACAATTTCCACAACAAAGAAACAAGGGATGGTAAAGACTGGAGATTGGATTCGAATTGGAAAACCGAACGCACATTAATTTTGATAATGATTATTGACCTAACTGGAAAACTTAATGCTTTCGTGTCACTGCATACGTATGGGGAAGTGATCCCCGTTTATAAATTGGAAACGTGAATGGAGAAGTGTCAACAGGAACCTTAAAAATGCCTGAGTTAAAAAGAGTGACCCAAAATATGACAATGTGTATGATAACGAAAACAGTTTCGACCAAAGGACACGTAAAATGGGCAATTGCAGACCGTAAGAAGTTAAAGTGGGTAAAAATGATATCAACCTAGATTTTTTTCTTTATGGACACTTCACAAGTCATCTAACATAAAATAAGAAGTTACCATCATGCCATTAACACAGCGGCTACAGAACTCCTCAGTTCAAGAACTTCAAAAAAAAACTTATGTGTGTGTGGTGCGGAAAACGTGTTCCTAAAACTGAAATCGCCTTTATTTGACAAATCCATGTGGTGTATTGTGTCATTGGAGCAGCCATGGCCAAAGTGAGTTTTCAACAGAAGACAAACAACTGTGGACAATTTTACTTAGCAGTTATATTGGTTATTTTCTTCCAAATCCTTCCTTGAAATATACTACGGGAAGTAATAATAATAACTGTAGCCTCGCGGCTAACACCAGTCACCATTCTTCCGGTCACGACAGCAGCAAGCCTCTTTTTGGAACATTTGGAATATTATTATCCTTCGACATCGATTACGACTTTTCGTCCGGTAGCGCCCATCGTAAAATCGATGTGGTCTCGTGTATTGAATGTTTCAAAAGATGCTGCTTTAACGCAAGTTAAAGAATATCTTCAAAATGTCCTCATCGACAAAGTCCAAAAGAAGCCTTCATGAGGCAGGCAAATATGTCATGCATCAAGCTGGACATTGCCTTTTGTGTTGCCTAGAGAGCCTATAAATTTGCTTCACACGTCTGACGAAGGCATTGATTCATCCTCTACGCCACTGAAAGGACAAGGCAGAACAAGACTACAAACTCCTTCAGATCTCATAAACACGTTCAGAGAAAGAATGAGAGGAGAAGAACAGGAGCGATCAGAGAATTGGAAGTGTTTAATTGCTAATTGAGGGGGAAAAAAATGATTCACCGATAATCTTGCGACTTTTCCCCGTCAGATCGCGATCTGTTTGCCATGTGACCAAGCATAACGAAGATGCAAGAAACCCAAAGAGTAGAAATTCATCCTATGTCATATTTTGTTACCTTCAGCCACTATCGAATTTGAAATCTAATTAGAGATCGAAGATTTCATCGATCTAAATAACAGGCACTTGTACAGGAAAGACAGTTCTCAAAGTGGACAACATCAATCCAGATGAAGATGCTAAAGTAGCTCCTGTCGACAATTTCATGCATTCATTGGTCAGCAAAGAGGATTTTTACCTTGATTAACAAACTGGTGAGCAACATCATGGATACTTACTCTTACCGAGCCTACCTGGAAAATCTCTGGACATACGGAAAAGAAGCCAAGATTATTCATCTAGATGCTTCATTGGTATGGACAACTGACACCTTAGATGCCTTCAACGACACAGAATTGAGAAGCTGACGATCCTCCAAATGTTGGATTTAACGACCGGAGAAAGAAAATAAAACAAGGACGCAGTTTAGATATTTCCACCCTATAAAATAGGACCAATTTTCAGTCGAACTTCAGTTTGCAGCAGCTCTAGCCAACACAAGTGATCGTCATCTTGTATGCAGGATTTGACATACTTTTGAAATCAACAGTTTGAGAGAAACTATCCTATATTATTAGACGAAAAGATGGAATACGAATCACCAATAAGGATATGGATGTTTTTGATCCAGAAAGAGATGAAGAGAATACACTCATGATGTCATGATGGCCAGAACAAGAACAACAATTAGTCACCTGGACTCAGATGAAAGAATTACAAGTCTCACCAGAAAACATTGTCATAGCTGTCAGATCGATCATTCTAGTCAGAAACAACATGATAAAATATATTATGATGAGTCAAGAAGAAAAGCTGGAAGAGTATTTGAAAGAGACATGGACTTTTATTTCAGAAGAGAAGATATTGTGAAAGTGGTATCAAGACTTTTTTGTGACCATTGCCTACCTCCACTGACCTCTCTGGAGACCAAATGCAACGAAGCTCTCTTGCAACACAGTACAGAGAGGACTCTTGGTTCAACGACTCACTTGACATATATTTGCAAGAAAAAGGTCAGGAGTGAATTATTGACTAATCATAATCTATAAAAACACGAAGGAAAGAAAACAAGTAAATAATGGATAGATGGGAACGTCATCACGTACCGACTCACAACTTATAAAACAGCTTTTTGGAATCCTGTGGTCTGTGCTAAAGATAAACTTTCCTCATTGCAAAGTTAAAGACGTTCAAGCCCATGTTATCAACACAGACGGCAGTCATCAAACAGGAACCCATTTGCTAGTCTTCTGCGTTTCAAACGATCACTGTAGAGTGGACAATTAATTCTTTCTTATTGTATATGTTCGTTTTTTTTTTTTTAAAGATCGGTCTTCAGATGTATTTAATGTTGTGTGTAGAGATAATTACAGAGGACTTATTTTTGTTTAGATTATTTACTGGAATCACAAAGTGTTCATTGACTTTGGTGGAAATTATTTTTCTGGGATTATTGTGAAGTTATTCAAAGGAGTTGTGGACAACACCATTGTGATACGTCAAGACTGTTGGCAATTCAGCACATTGAAGATATTGGTACATCAGCACATTCTGGGCCTGGGATTCATTCGGAAACTATTTGTTCGGACGTGTAATGGAACCTTTTAGGATTAATTTGTATTAAATTCAAAATACTGTAAGTTTCTCTAAAATGTTCATTTCATAAATTAGAGAATTAAATTATTTTTTAAAGCTTTACCAAACTTGTTCGTTACTTTCCATTAGTTAGTTTAAGACGAATAGTAACAATGGTATTATCATGTCTTTGTATTGAAAACATAATTGAATGGACAAGCTTTTTCATATTTCTTTCTATCGATCTTGATATTGTTTTCCTTCACCTCCGCATGCCGAATCGATGGTTTGTTTTGCACCACGTCAGTGCTTTTTCCATATAAAGCAGTGCATTTTCCTCTTTAACCAACCGTCGTTGACTCGTCAACAGCTTTAAAGAAATGGCCTCAAAGATTATAAGAATAATTGAAGCCATGGGGCGCATACATCGGGTCAGGCAGCACCTGATACAAAAGAACCCTGTCCGGAAGAACACTTTCGTCTTGAAAATGGAGCAGGACTTAGTAGCGGATGTACTGCTCGAGGATATAGCTAAGGAAGAAGAAGACTGGGAGAAGAGACAAAGAATACTTCAGAGGCAACAACAGGAACAGTGCTAGCAGCAAAAACACATCAAAAAGCAACAGCGGCAGCAGAAGGAGGGACGAGAGAAGATGCAGTGTATAATGGAGAAAGAGGACTCCTCCTTCTCCTTTAGAAGGACTATGCTGTAGTGAGATGTGGCCGTCCTCCCGGAATATAAACTCCAAACAAAAATCATTTTCAGGGCAATCAGCATATCTTGAAAAGAGAGATAATAATCATTTTGCCCGAAAACTATGTTTGTATGTTTTGTGAATATTTGTGGATGTCTTTGTCTTTCCCCACCAAAACTTAAAACCCCCATTTGTTATTAAATGTGTTTTTTGGGAATAGTGTGTTTGTGTTGTATATGCATTTAGATGAAGAATGCAATCCAAGAGAAATTTGAAGATTGGGTAATATTGACTGGATGCCAGAGGAAGAGGAGAAGAAAGAAGACTGATAGAAGGAGGATAACACGCATTTTCTCCTTCTATCTACTGTGCTATGGTGTCTGTTGGTATGCAAAGACATAGTAGCATGTATATGAACGCGTGTGTGTGATAGTATGTTTGTATGTTTGAGTGAATGTATGTGTATATAAACATTTCTACCCATTTCCCTAGATAGAATGTTTGAATTTTATTCGAAATACGGTTAGTGGATTGTGTAAGCGATGTGTTTGAGTAGTGATTAAATGTGGGTGCTGGATAGTACACAAAAAACATATGTGTTTGATTGTATCTAAACATGTTAACATTACATTTTACTTACGTCTCCATACATTTTTCAACAATCACAAGCTTAACATTACGTTTGCCCTGGTCCCTATAAACACGTTTGTCCATATAAACACTTCTGTCCCTATGATTATAGTCCCATGTTAAACCTCTGGGCACATTTAACATAGGAGTTTCCCTTGTCCTCCAAGAGGCATTTATGTGTAATTCTACCGGCTTTTATATACTTATGATTTGTCTCTCAATCTTCACATACAACTACTAACATGCAAAGAGATAAATGCCAGAAACTTAACGAAGACGTTTATGAAAATATGGAAGGAAAGGAGATCAATGAAACATATGAAATTGTTATCAAAGCAAGATGAAGTAAAATATTAAAGGCATTGTCAGATATTGTTATCCAAGCATCAACAACTGTAATTAGTAAATTCCTATCAGTTGATGATTTGGATAAATTGTAAAAAGAGTTAACGAAGATTACATGAAATAAAATGATATTAGACACTTCACTGTGTTCATAGAATTCAGATTATATTTACTTCCATATGTGCTAGCTTAAAAACTTTTAGTAACATTCGTTTCAATAAACCACAACGTGTAAAGAAAAAGAATCTCCTGCAAGATAAATATGTTCTTGATGTTTAATGGATTCATTTGTACCTTTTGTGACAACTGTTTTTTTTTAAGGGGATCGAATATCTATTACGTAGCTACATTATTGAGTAAAATAAAAGAAGGGACTAATGAATGTTATTAAAACTCTCATCAATGATAGAGTTCACAGTTTTAAATTTTCTGAAATCCCCTTGTATTCTCTTTTTTATATCTTAGCTGACATTTTAGCGTGTTTTTAAAACTATTATCACAAGCTTTCTTGTATTTTATATAGCTCAAGGAAAACAGCTTATCTTATTGATCAGATAAGTCAAAGAAAGTAGTTGTAGTAAAATGCTCTATATCTAGAAAATTACCACTAAACCTTCAATTTAGTAAATGTCAACCACACACAAAACAAAAACGCAATACCTCGTACACATAACATTCTTAAAGCTCTATTTGATTGAACAGTGTCTATTAACGCCTGTATAATTCGTACTATTGCTAAATTATACATAATATGGTTTTCTATACTGGAGGCATCTGTGCCAAAACTCTGAACACAACAACATAAATTATTTCTGTTCAGATCTTATCGCGGGAATAAATATATTTTCCAGTAAACAAGATTTTATACTCCCCTACCTGACTTGGGTCAAAATACCATTTTCTAAGAACACTATTACCTTATGGAATATTTTAATTCTAGAAGATTCCAAATGTTTACAAAATATAATCTGTTGCTAAAATTATGATATATAATGTGGTGAACACAGTTGTTTGACTCAGGCAACATAAATATGTTTATTTCTATTGTAAACTATCCTAATATTAAACCCATACTCATTGAGAAAATATTAGCTATGTATTATTTGTTTACAGGAAAAAAAAATCAATGATTTTGGTAAGTCACACAATGAAGTTGATCTTGGACAGAGTCAGCTGCAAGGTACAATTTTACATAAACCACAACATATAATAGATAAAAAACGTAAAAAGCCTAAATAACGAACGTTGCAAATTAAATATACATAACACCTGCCCTCATAACGAAATAGAAAGATTTACGCAATAAATCTTTATTGTAACTATTAGTCAGATGTACATATCATAAAAAAATAGCATACGATGAAATATTGTGAATGATACAAAGTGTACATCACACAATATAATATTTATATACACGTGAAAGTGCATCTGCTATTCAATTATCTTTCCCTCGATGTGCCTTATGTCAATATTGTGTTCCTGCAACATCAAACCCCCTCTTACTAATCTCTGATTTGTGGTTTTCATTTTGCGATCACTAAAATACAATAATTGGAGGAGCTGAACAAATATACATTTCAAAGTGTTGCAAGGCTAATGTTAAAGCAAAACATTTCTTCTCGATTGTGGAATAGTTTCTCTGGTGCTTTTTCAATTTTTGTTTTATAGAAAAATAGCACACTGGATGATCTACACCATTTTTGTCTTCTTGAATCAACCCCAACATTATTTGCATCAACAACAGAGATTTTAGGTGATTGACTTATATTTGCAGCTGAAAGAACTGGTGCACTCTTATTTATGGTCTTTAAATTGCCAAAAGCCTCCGAACATTTTTCAGACCGATGAAACTCTGTTGTTTGCTCAACAAATTTGTCAGGGGTTCAGCAATTATGAAAATATTGGAGCAAAATTTCCGATACTATCCAGCCATGCCTACAAATCACATCAACTGCTTTTTATTGATAGACACAGGGAATTCAGAGATAAACTAGGCCTTAATATTTATAGGTTTTACTTGTCCATGTCCCTCGATATGTACTAGAAATGTAACAAAAGCACTGCAAAACTCACTTTTGGTTAAATCAAATGTCAAATTTGCATCAGTGAGTCTGTCAAAGAATTTCCGAATTGTCTCTAAATAATCTTTCCTGGAATCGTTGTAGATACTGACATCAACTATGTAAGCATCAGAATTATCTTAACTGGAAGTAATCATGTTTCTTAAACGTTGAAAACTACAAGTGAACTTTTCATCCCAAATGGCATAAAGTTTAATTGACAAAGTCCATCTGGAGTTACGAATGTCGAAATTTCCTTTGCGTTATCTGTCAGTGGAATTTGCCAGAATCCTTTCAAAAGGTAAAATCAGGTGACAGATTTTGCATTTCTAATTTTATCAATGCAGTCATCGATTCTTGGTAATGGAAATGAATCTGTTTTTGTCACACTGTTCACCTTTCTATAGTCTGTGCACATGCGGAAAGTATTATCTGGTTTCGGTACAAGAAATTATAGTGAACTCCAGTCACTTTTACTTGGTTCTATGAAATCATTCTCCAGCAACTACTGAATTTCCTTATTCAAGCATTCCTGTTTGAAAGAGTTCTTCCTGTGCCGATGCTGTTTCATTGGTGTGGAATCTATAATTTCAGCGTCATGGCAGATTTTATTTGTTCGTGTAGCGACATCTCAAAAAACGTGCTCATAATCAGGCAATAGTTGTTTTAGTTCATTCTCTTCGTATTGCTGCAGATGTGAAAGTTTTTTTGGTCCAGATTATTCATAATTTCTGAATTCCGAATTGGTGCCACCATAGTCACTACAATCCGGTTGCATTCATCGCTTAAATCCTCACTAAATTGACTGCATGAATAACCTGAATATCTAAAACCAAAATACTACTTTCCATTGTTTTTTTTTTTTTTTTTTTTTTGTCAAACTTTAACTTAATATTGACTGAGTATAGTGCTAAACCCCTTGGCTTTCGGGGTGATATACAGAAAACTTGAATTGCTAGATGCCTAATTCATGCATAACTTATTAGAAAATTCCAGATATAAAATTTGACTCCAGATCAGATTGGACAAATTTGGTAAGGCCAAATCAGGATCTTTTTCCTGTTCGACGACAAGTGACTGTCGTTTGTTACCTTGGTTGGAATAAAGAGAATGAGTAGTTAAAAGAATATTAATACCCTTTGATCGAACCAAACGAGGAGCAAAAGTGGCCTCATCAGGAGCCTAACCAACAGATGTGTCAGATAAAGGAATACTTTCCTGATCAACAACATTCTCAAGAGCTTTCTTTCACATACCTTTAGTAACTGTACAAGCTGAGTATTAATCAGGGATTTCTTTTTCAATAGAATCGACTTTCGGATCCAAGAAAAGCTTGTGAGTTAAAAGTAGATTAATTACAACCTTATCTCTAGCTATGTCATTGCCTAGTAATAAAGAAATACCCCCATTGGGCAAGGACGTCACTGTTCCGATTGTACGGGTCCTGAGACTTAGTATGTTGACTAATTTACACAATGGAAAGGAACATCAACCAAGCCACACTCTACTCTCTGAATATGGACACTCACGTTAGAAGACGTCGCAGGCAAAAGCAAAGTACCTGATCATAAAAGACTCTGAGAAGCTCCTCTGTCTCTTAACATTTTAATAGGGATAGGATTGGTAGGATCACCCATGTGTGATACGGAACCTTAGGACATAAATGGTTAATAAGTGTTTGCAAAAAAATCTGACCGGGCTTTGTTTGACCCACCAAATGTATTGCTTTCAATACACGACCGTAACCTTGACCACTTAGAAATAAAGACTTCTGGAATAGCTCTATCATGATTTTGTTGCTTATTTTCAATTTGAAGCAGTTAAAAATTTTCTTCTTACAACACGTGCACGTAGGAAGATATAAGGATTTCTGATCAGTCTAAGAAACTTTATTCCTAAAAGTTGTGCCAGATTAAGATTTGGAAGTGCCCATATTAGACTGAAAAATCTTTTTTATCAGAAGACTGCTGTGTGGAAAACTTACTGACAAAAGATACTTTATGAGCTAAAGAATACTCGTCAGCTGAACGGGCAACATTTTCTAAAGCTTCGACCTTGTACTCATCAAGGTAAATCTTAACGTCACCATTGACGCAGTTCTTAAACTCTTCAACTAATACGAGTTGCCTGAGATTTTCGTAATCGTGACCAACTTCCTTGTGGAAGCACCTCCTATTAAATGCTCTTTTTCTCTTGCAAATTCGACATGGGCTTGTCCAGTTTCTTTTTATAGTTCCTACACGGTTGTCGATTAGCCTCAGGTACCAACTCATAACCCTTCGAGATACATTCCTTAACCAGATCATAATCAGCACTTTGGGTTACTGACAGGGAAGTACAGATGTCACGAACTTTGACAAAAAGCGTACTTTGTAATAACAGAGTCCAATGTTCTCTTGACCATTTCAAATTTTCAGCAACGTTTCAAAATGAGGAAAATATTTATCTACTTCTTTTTCCCTAAAAGGGGTATTCACCTAATATTTTTATTAACATCAAAACCTGAATTGGTGTGTAAAGTGGAGATATGCATTTAACGTGCCAGCTCTAATTTCCTTTCTTCCTTTCTTCTTTCTAACGTGCCAGCTCTAATTCCCTTTCTTCCTTTCTTCTTTCTCTCTCTTTCCTCTTTTGTAACTGCAATTGCATCTCTCTCTCTCTCTCTCTCTCTCTCTCTCTCTCTCTCTCTCTCTCTCTCTCTCTCTCTCTCTCTCTCTCACACTTCGTTTGTTTCTACTCATTCTCTTCCTGAAGCTGAAGCTTTCTTAACTCTATATCCTTATTGTGATTTAATTTCAGTTCTTGTAATTTCATGTCAGAGTCAGATAGGACTTACTAATCAAACCCAAAGCACTTTAATCCAAAACTTTATTTTTCTACCAAATATTGGATCAAAATATGTTTATTTCTTCGTAAAAGTAGCCTTTGCCTAAGAAAAATCATTTTGTCTGACAAACTGGAGTAATTCGTCCTTTTTGAAGGAATCTAACCGTTCCTGGGTAGTATTTAAAATAAAGCTCTCCACTTTAGATGACATTATGAAAGCTTGTTGGTTTCACTGTTGATTTCTCAAATGTGTAAAATAATATCCGGGACTTAAAAAATTCGGAGGCGAAGTAAATTTAAATTTCAAAAACAAAGTTTTCTGAACTATTTTAGAGAAATTTGTAGAGCTAAAGCCATCAAGTTTTGTAAAAGTCAAAAAAAAATTTTTTTTTTCGATAGAATACAAAGTGAACATGTAAAAATTAATTACGCTATTGCAAATCAAATCCCAGCTAATATTAGAATTTCTAACACAAGTCCATATGATTAAAGTTCTGGACAAACTTTAGTGGTATTCCAAAATCTATCCAACGCTGAAGGTGTTGATGTGCATGTAGTGACGTGTAAAGGAGAGATGTACCATCAGTCTTTTTTTTTTTGTTCAATCACAGTAATATAATCTAATGTTTCCTTGTTTGAATTCACTATAATTCCCACTTAATATCTGTTTCCAATAGTATTATTTAGAGCACTTTGTATTTCCAGAGAATAATAAATAATTTCACCCAAATCAAAATCTGAATACAACAGTATAAATGATTTCTGCCCAGATGTTATCGCAGGAATAAATAATGTTTCCAGTATCCAAGATTTTATACTCGTCTATCTGATCTAGTTCACAATTAGCATTTTCTAAAGACAAAAAATCTATTACCTAATGGTAAATTTCTTTCTAGAAGATTCTAAATGTTTACAAGATAAAATCTGTTACTAATCTTATAATACAGAATGTGGTAAACACTATTCTTTGACTCAGACCAAGATAAATATGTTTACTTCTATTGATATTAATCCTAATATTAGACCCAATCATGGAGAAAATATTAGCTTTGTATTAGTTATTTAGAGAATTAAAAAAAAAATCAATGATTTGGTCAGGTACACAATGAACTTGATTTTGGACAAGGCCAAGTAGAAATACAATTTTACATAACCCACAGCATCTAATAAATAAAAGTAAATAAAACATTAACAAACAATGCAAATTAAATATACATTACAATATATAGAATATAAATTAATGTTTAATTTTACTATGGAAAAAGAGAGAGCAAACGTTTCATATATATACCTGATACATCAATAGAGAGTATTAAATAGTATTGAACTGTATTCGAAAACATCTAGATAATTTAGAGTCAATTATTGCTAATGAAAACATACTACACGATACGTGTAGGCTGCTTTATCTACTAGACATGTAGGACATTTAGGTCATCGAACGTGATATTGTTCACCTTCCTATACAAGTGTGGCATTTACTGGTTTTTGCTCTATCTCTCTCTCTCTCTTTCTCTCTCTCTCTCTCTCTCTCTCTCTCTCTCTCTCTCTCTCTCTCTCTCTCTCTCTCTATATATATATATATATATATATATATATATATATATATATATAACACTGTATCTTAGCGCATTTGCACTGCTGTAAATGTAACTGAAAGGTTCTCAAAAGTTAATTTTCTGTAAATATTTTATTAAGAAGCACAGCTGGGTTGGTTGTTAAAAGGGCTTAGAAACATTTTTATCGAGTGCTGCTTGTGTTTTCTTTTTCTTTTTACATTTGATTTTTTCACGTGTAATTTTTTCATGGTCAAAATATATTTTGTGGCTATCAAGACAATGAATGCTAATGTCTCTTTTTCTGTTGTATCTGACAACGTGTTTTCAATAAATGATGGTTTTCAAAAAATAATAGATAACCATGAGGAACATCAAATTAGCATCAATAATTTATTACGTTTTGAATCTTACTGCTCAGATGAAAACAATTCTAATATGCTTAGTTATGGAGTTTTTGAAACTCTAAGACTTAATGATGATGTTCAACTGACTTAATGATGATGTTCAACTTGCGTCTGTCATACTAATTATATTTCTCGATTTTGTATAGGTATAGCCAATTTTAAAATGCTCTCGCGAAAACAATAAAACAATAATAAACTTTGAAAATAAAAAAACGAAAAACAATCCCTAGCAGAGGGTGTCTCAGAAATTATTTGAAGACACTCTGGAGTTTAGGAGCTTTCAAATTATTTACTTCAACTTACAAAACTTTTAGGAATAATTTGAAAAATAATATTGTCTATTTAGAAAACGTCCTACGTGTACATGGAGCGCCTATTTTGGAAGCTTTCTCTTCAGCCTGTTGTATACAGATGTGTTACCTATTTTGAATGATTGTTCGCGTATATACTTTGTTAGAAACATACGTACCTTTCAATCTATCATAAAAGTTTTGTGTTAATTACATAATAGGAAGTAACTTGAAGTTCAAATTTTAAAAAGATATGAAAAAATTAACTGCTTAATATGTCTAACTTAGACTGAATGTAAATGATGGTGTGTAATTGTTTGTTTTGAAAAAAATAAACATACCAGCAATCGTATCCGTAAGAACACACGATATCAGCTTTCGTCGGTAAGCAGAAGTATTTGAGCAGATATCGTTACCTAGAAGAAACTTGATCGGTATTGACAACAGGTGAATACAATATAAACATAATTAATATGTTCATTTCCCTACGCGGTAGTGATGATGATGCACGGATCGCGGTGACAATTTAGGTCATCGGAGGAAGAAATATCCATTGTCAGGGAGTTCGTTCCAACCAAAACTGAATGTTAGGCAATCATTTTCCCAATGTTGTTGCTT
Organism: Megalonaias nervosa; assembly: GCA_016617855.1. NCBI lineage: Eukaryota > Metazoa > Mollusca > Bivalvia > Unionida > Unionidae > Megalonaias > Megalonaias nervosa. The sequence continues at coordinate 10,108 of JAECUM010011279.1, read as the reverse complement.
GGTCACGCAATCACAAAATATATTTATAAATGATAATGTTAAAAATTGCAATGGAATTGTTTATTTTTCCATCGAAAAGTATTTGATGGTTAAAATGTCCTTCTGGATACCTTTCGCAGGGTGCCCGAGTTATCTCCATATAATTCCATAGTTGAGTGTTTGGTAATTTCTTTTGGTAAGAAGACACCATGATCTACGTGTGCTGGCCGCTCATTACGTGATCAAATACTCACAACTGATACTACTGGTTCCTTAGGATGTCTCATTAAAGAAGCAGGAATAGCGGATACTCGTCTTTTGTCAACACACCTTCATACGGTAGTGGTATCTTTAATATTTGACTTAACACACTGAATGCCTATGATCTAAAAGTATGCTTTCCCATTGGTCAGTGGAAATAATGGGCACTCCCTGTAGGGCATGTGACAACTGGTTCTGTTGGCTAACCTTAGTTAAAGGAATGGGGCATGTATCAAATGTGTGTGTGTGTGTGTGTGTGTGTGTGTGTGTGTGTGTGTGTGTGATTTAGATTTTTAACGTAGCTTTGACAATTTTCCAGTCATATCGCTACGATGTCTGCAGTGTGGCAGTTAATAGTGATGTCTCGCACTAGGGCATCATGCTGCAGACATGTAGCATCATTTCCCACCCAGTCACATTATCCTGACACCAGGCCGACCAGTCCTAACATTTGCCTCTTAATACTGAGCACCAAACGAGGCAGCTGCTAGAACCATTTTTTTTTTAAGTCTTTGGTATGACTCGGCCGAGGTTTGAACCCACAACCTCGCGCATCCGAGGCGGACGCTCTAACCACTTAGTTCACCAGAGCGGTCGGCAACTATAAAGAATCATACCAATCACATTTGTTGTTGCATACTATGACACGCAAATAATAGTATCGGATGAACTATAACGTGAACTGTAATAATGCAAACACAGATAAACGTGAAATATAGATACGTTTCTTATCAAGGGTAGCCAGGCTACTAGAAATATGGCACACAACACGACACCATGACTTGTTACCACTCAATACAATTATCGGTTTGGGAGCTGATTCATTGGACTACAAAATACCAAGAAAAAGAAAATTGTTCGGTTATCTTTTTGCTGATCTTGTTGTTCTTGTTTTGCTGATATGGGCTTAACGCCGCTTTTCAGCTCATGATAAGCGATACATGGCGGCCAGTATAAATGGTGGAGGGATGATCACAAAAAACAAAAAAAAAAACAAAACAAAACAAAAATACCGTGAAGAAACACTGACCCAAGGGAAGCTACTGACAAGCTTTCTCACATACCTACTTTGGTCGATCCTGAGACTCGAACCCATGCAAACAGTGGTGACATGAAAGTGATCGGTAACGATTTTACTTTCCAAAATATTTTCAAAGCCAACTTTTTTTTTATTTTTTATTATATACCTTGATATATTTGAATCAACAAAGGATTCATGCCTTTATCTGACCTACTTACAGGGCCGGCCTTAGGCCGATTGGACCGATTTGACCCAATTGGGCCGCTTGCTCACATGATCTCCGCGAGTTAGTAATTTTTAAAAATATATCTATCGAGAGAAAGAAAATTGAAAGCGATGCAAGAAAATTTTAAGTTCAATATCATATAAAACTTGTTGAAAAGCTGATTTCCAATGTCGTGCTCACAGGCAGAACATACGGCTATAGATGTAATTGAACAGTATGTAAATGTTTGGATGGAGAACAAATCCAGCTGTTCGTCCTCAGTGATACAGTCTTTCTACGGCTTTCAGGAAGTATGGAATGAGCAAATATATAAAAACTATATGTGCCATACTTAACAAAAAAGTAACGTATTCGTTTTGAGACTGCCCGAAATATCTTTTTCATAGGTTAAATACCTAGAAATAGTTAAAAATAACTAATATCATTAACACACTGCAATATAGGGATTTTATTTTACTAAAACAGGTTTTAAAGTGTTAATCCTAACACTAGAATTGTACGATTTTGCTATTTCGGTTATTAACATTTATGTTTTTCCAATACCTTGTTTAAACCTTATTAATATCATTACCATTCTGGGACATATTATATCATATTAATATTTAAAATTTTTTCACTTATAATCACTTTCTTTCTTTAACATCATTCAAAATCAATAGTTCAGTAATAAATTTGTTGTTTCTTTTTTAACCAGTATGGAAATGGACATATGAACAATGTAATTAACCCTGCGATAATTGTCTCACTGGTAAAGACGGCTGTTCACACTAAAATGGATAGTGTATCGATGGCTGCCAGGCGAGATGGCAGGGTATTGGGTGCAACATAGTTCACTCTAAGTACTTGTTTTATCTTAAAAGAATCTAAAATTGACCTATCTCTATAGAATATATGTACAGTATGTACGCTGTATCAATGATATACCACGAGATGTATAAATTTTTCATTAAAAGGAAACGAGAGAGAGAGAGAGAGAGAGAGAGAGAGAGAGAGAGATGGGGGGCCGCCTTTTGGACATTTTCATATTTAATTAATAATATTCGATATTTAGAACATTATTATTGGTTTAAGAAACAATAACAACAACAAAGCATTAACTACATTACAGCAGCAGGGAGGGTGAACAGACCACTCTTATGATTAAGCCAAATTTTAGTGATAATTGAGGCAAGTGGTCTGTTCGACTGCCGTACCGCGAAATCATTTGTCTTAATCATAATGCAAATATATTCATTACCAAATGTCTGTCCACCCCCCACCCCCCCCCCTTGCTGCAGTGGACCCTACAACTTGGTTTTCGAGCAAATTTTGTATTATGATTAAGACAAATGTGTAAGGTTCGACTGCCATACGGCGCATATCATATTCCCTTCTTGTCTGCTGTTATCTTACACACACATGTGGTCATTCACCCTGCCTGCTGCTAAAGGGGAAATAATTCTCTAGCAGAGGAGGAGCAGAGTTATCGCGTTTTATTAAGTATTTTTGGTGATTTCAAATTCAATTAAATATCTATTATAAATATTATTTAATAATGAATATTGGAGAACCTCATTCAGCTAGATTAGCACGAGAGCGACTAGAAGCAATTAAAAAATATTTACCTGTTCGTGATGCTTTCAAGCAACAATTACAAGAACGACAAGAATCTCAGGTTGAATTTGAAGAGGACACAAAACAATTATTTAAACCGATTGTCGAACCAACAAAGAAAATTGTTACAGCGACTGAGGCAACACAACGAGCTCTTGAAACATTACCTGCTGATATTGCTGGTCGTATTCAAGCGGCTCAACCACAACCACAACCACAACCACGACAACCAAAACCAGAATTAAGATAATAGATAAATTTACACCTGAAGGTATTGCTGCTATCAAGGACAAAGACCAATTACTTGATATTGCCGCATTTGGATATTATGAAAGACAAAGATATGTAGAACCAGAACATGTTAAATCTCTGAACTCTGCCAATTGGATTAAGGATGTATATCGCATATATACTGGTATTCCAGAAATTAGATCTAATGAAGATATTAAAAATTTTAATAAATTTGATGAGGCTGTACATAACCATATAAAAGAAAAATCTAAACAATTGCCACAATCTCCAAAACCACAAAAACAACCACGATTTAAATTACCACGATCACCAATGCTACCACCACTACCACAACAAGTATCACCACCCCAACAACAATTGCCACAAATATTACCACCACTATCACAGCAATTAATACAATCTCCAAAACAACAAAAACCAAGCAAAAAGGAAGAGGAGGAAGAAGAATATTGGCCGTCAGACACCTCTTCTGGCAACGTAATTGGAAGTGGTTTAGGATGTGGTCTTATTACTTGTCCCAATAATGTTCTTGCTGATGTTGATCGATTAGAAATCCTCATTGGAGGAAAACGAGCTGGTAATAATTCCCTAGAAATAATTAATGAAGCGGCCGATATCTGTAGACGATTATTTACAGGCGGTATCATGAACGTTGATGTTTATCAGTCTCTTATTAATGAAATTGCCGATGACTACTACAGTGACTGAGTACGTAATTAAATACAATTACTATAATAAAATCATCGTACATAGTACTCAACGTGGACCAACTATGGTCAGGGTAATAAATTCAAGATTACCAGTATACAAGACAACCTACGGAGATGGACTAGGTGATGTTGTTCAGGGTCTATTTAGAAGGATAGCCCCAAAAGCAATACCGATCGCAAAGCAACTGGGAATGAAAGCTATTGATGTTGTTCGTGAAAAAGGTATTGGTGCTGTTGGTAATGTTGCTGGTAAAGCATTTTCAGCGATTAAAGATAGGTTAGCACGATTAATATGACGAAAACCTCAATCAGTAAAATTACCTAGTACTGAAGTAATGCCTGCAAATGTCAGTAAAATAATAAATCAAGTTGCTAATCAAAAACTAGCAGAGTTGGCTGATGTGCCTTTATCAGAAAAAGAAAAAAATATAACCTCTAGTCTGATAGCAGGAAGTGGTTTCACTTCCCGAAGTGGTCTCACTTCCCGAAGTAATCTTCGTTTTAGACGATAATAAATATAATAAAGATGTTCAAACGTATATCTGATCCCGCATTTGACATGGACGCACCAGTACTTAAAGATGAGTCTGTGCGTGATTATCAATTTTATTCTTACGACGCACGAATTCCAGATCAACGTGGACGAATTGAACTACAGGTTCAGGATACAAGTAGATATTTCTTACCCGCTGAAGCATTTATTGAAGTCGAAGGGGAAATTTTAAATATTGCTAATCCTGCAGCACCAGTAGCATATGGAGACGATGTTAATGTCGGTTTTGTTAATAATGGTATTATGGCATTATTTGACAGTGCAACGTACATGATTGACGGAAAAAATATTGAATCTATTCAGAAGGACGTCGACGTTGCAACAACAATACTTGGTCTTGCAAGATATAGTGATGATTATTCAAGATCAGCTGGTCCATCAATGATGTTTGCAAAGGATACAACTGATTCTCCAGAGTATCGACAATATGAAATAGGACAACCAAGAAATTTTGCTAGAAACGCCAATGCGGATGTACAAAGTATGATTATTAATGTAGATCCAGATTTCAACTTAGGATTTAGATCACGTCGAGCAATGTTGCGTGGTGGAAGAAGAGCATTTTCATGTGTGATTCCACTATCACATATATTTGGATTTTGTAGAAATGTCAGAAAAGTCATTTTCGGATCTAAGCATACAGTTGTACTTGTACGAAAAGCAACCGACAACGATGCATTATGGAGACTCGCTGGTGATCCTGGCAAAGTAATTCTTACAAAACTTTCATTGTGGATGCCGGTGATGACTCCATCAATAACTGAAGAAGATCGTTTACTCTCTTTTATGAATCAAGGTGGTAAATCAGCATTATCGTGGTTAACAATGACCACAGATGCTATTCAGAGTAATATTAATGGTTTATTTACGTGGCAAATAGCATCACAACAAGGTGTTTCTGCACCACGACATATATTTATTGCATTTCAAGATGCTGCACGGGTGGATGATCAAACACGTAGTATTATGATATTTGATAATCTTGGTGTTTCCGAAGTTTCCTTAAGAATAAATGGACATCAAGAACCATCCGAGGATATTTTACTGAATTTCGATCAAAATCATGTAGCACGTGTATATCACCGTCTAATGACGTTCATGGGTCGTGATCAAAATGTTGATACTGGTTTACAAATATCACAATTGGATTTTACAACATTATACCCAATTTATTATTTTTCGCTCGAACATTTAGATTTAACCAGACAATCTGTAGTCGATATACATTTTCGAGCTCGTGTGACAATAGGAGCTATTGCCAATTACAGAGCAATTGCTGTCATACTCGGCGATAAATCGATGTTACTTGAAGGTGCTGGTGGACGAATGAGAGTCGTTGATGCTCCAGTAGAAAACATGTAATTAGATTATTTATGAATATTATAATGTCGTATAATAATGTTAGTGTTAGTCTGACTCCTGGTCAGATTAAAAAGATACAATCAGCATCAAAAAATAATTGTGGATTAAAAATATTGCTAAAGAAAGATCAGATGAGCGGCTCAAATAAATTATCTCTTACAGAACGTCAGCTCGGGCATTTCAATGAAGCAAAAAAATCAAATAAAGGTATAAAACTTAATCTTTCTGCGGGTGCCATTAAAGATGTCATTAAGACGGGTGGTATATTTCCACTTCTTGCTGCTATACCAGCATTAATAGCCGCTGCAGCTCCAGCTGTTGCAAAGGCAGCTGCATTAGGTGCTGTTGGAACTGCTGCTGGAATGGCATTAAAGAAAGCAACCGGACAGGGAATAAAACGAACACCAAAAAAAAAAGGGAAGGGAAGGGGTCTAAGATTACCAGGGACCCCACACTGGTACGGAAAAGGCCTAAGATTACCAGGGACAGTTTACTAATATCTCCTATGTCCAATTTTGATTTACTAGATGCTGCTAAAAAATTAAAAATAAAAAATTTTAGAGGCGTTTTTATGCGCGATCAATTGCCGAAACAACCAAACAATATTGAAACAGGTATTATTAATCTCGATGAAAATTCTGGTCCAGGCACGCATTGGGTCGCTTATGCAATTGATCCACGTGGAATTATTTATTTTGATTCATATGGACTAGCTCCACCAAAAGAATTCTTAAAGTATATTAGCGGTTATCAAAGTACTCCAATATGGTATTCAACATTACCTACACAAACATTAACTGATCCACCAATATGTGGTCGAGAAGTACTTAACGTACTTGATGTTATATCAAAATCAACAACCCCAACCCCCCACAAAGTTGTACATGAATATACTACGACGTCATATTTAAACAGACATTAGTAAATATAATGGTGGATATTTATGGAAGATCTTCCCGTAGAGGTCATCAACAAGTTGATTTATCTAAGTATGCAACTCTCGATCAACTCAGAAATGAAATTGATGATTTATTAAATCTCGCAAGTGTGGATCAAAATGAAGTAGTTGTTTTTCAGTTGTTTTTTCAGGATAATCAAGGACGATTAAAAACGAGTAATATACAACTATCAGATGTTCTTATAAGAATTCCAACTGCAGTCACTGATAATATAGTTATTTTTGCCGATCAAGGTAAAATACAAGATTCTGGTACATCACTCAGTAATTATATTAAGAAATCCGGCGATGTAGTTACAGGAGATATTAATATGAATCAGAATAAAATCACCGACATTGGAAATCCAACCGCAGATGCAGACGCCGCAACAAAGAAATATGTCGACGATCAAGAATCTAAATATGTACTGACCAACCACGGTATAATGCGTGCATTTCTTGACATGAATAATAATGGCATTAATAATCTTAGAACACCGGAATATGATTTTGATGCTGCAACAAAAAAGTATGTTGATGATAAGGAAATTCCTATTTCAACTTCGTTAAAAACAATCGGTGATGAAATGACTACACTTAGTGCTACTTTTTATAAAAATTTAGAAACGTTATTAAATTTTCGTAAAAACATAAACAAACTCATTAAAGATTTTTTTGGTGATCCACCAACCGTTGACATAAAACTAGCCGACATTAACACGAAACTTAATGATATTGCCAGTGGAATACCTAATATTGTTCAAAAAACTAATCTGATTAAAATTCCACAAAAAAAAAAAAAAAATATCGTATACACAGTAGCATCAGGACAATCAACATGGACACCACAAAATAACACTATCAAATATACCGCAGAAGTTACTGGTATTTACAGGCTGTCCGTATTTAGTGATGAAAGATTTGCTATAATTAACAGACATATATTGCGTCATTCAACTGATTCTCTCTCTGGAGTTGTATCTATATTGTTAATAAAAGATGTTGAAGAAACATTTATACTGAGAATATATGATCAAACAATAACCTCAGTGCCTTATTGGTGGCATATGGAATTTGTGGCTGAAACACCGCAATTAATCATTTAATATAATAATAATGGATCAACCTCGGTCTCGCATTGACGTTCAACTTTACAGATGCAATCAAGTATGTGAGCGTCTCACTAAACTAAATAATTTTATCGACTATTATAACAAGAAAATAAAAAAATACAAAAAACGTATAGTTGTTGTTGATGTAGTTGTTTACTCGGTTTCTGCTGTTATTACTGGAACAGGATTATTATTATCAACATTGACGATGACAGCACCTACTGTTATAACCATTATTGTTTCAGCATCAACGACTATTGCCGGAGTTCTCGGTATTATAACTAAAAAGATACATACTTGTACAAATGCTAAATTGCACGATTATATGATTAAATTACACACAGTGGCAGATGCATGTTCTAAATTATCTTTGTATATTTCTTCATGTGTTAGTGATGGTGAAATATCTGATACTGAATTCGCGATGATGATGAAAACTTATGATAACGCTTTTAAAGTGATCGCTAATGATTTTAACGAATTAAATAACAACAATAATAATAATGACAGACAGAGAGTTACTTCAGCAGATCGTTATTAATACAACTCCGTCAAAAACTACTATGATATCATTAAGTTCGACTAATCCTGAGTTTAGTGTCAATTTTCCAACCGCAATTCCTGCAAAAGAAATAGCATTAGCACAATTACGAGTTTATTATAGCTGGCCCAACATTAGATCAAAACCATTTGGTGGACTACAACCAAATAATTCATTAATATTCGCTAATAAGAATAAACCTGATGGAACTCCTGATTGGCAAATAGTTTCTATTCCAACGGGTAGTTATCAAATAGAACAGATTAATGATGAGTTCCAACGCAGAATTAAATCTATTACAGGAAAAGAATCAAAAATAGCAATTACTGTCTACGAACCAACACTATCTGCGGTTATTGAAATAAATTCCCCTGATTACTCCGTAGATATTTATCAAAGTTCTATTAGATCAGTATTAGGATGGCCTGAAAATCCACCAGTTTATCAAACACCACCAGAACCACAGAGATCTGATTTTGTCATAGATGTTAAAAAATTTATAAAACCTCCAGAATATCGAACAGAAAAAAATGCTTACCCATGGCGACGATATTTTGGTGATGGAGTTATACACTATATAGATAAAACAGAAACCCATTTTACAAAAATAGTTGATGGTAAAAAAGGTAAAAAAATAGTACTTGATGTTGATGAAATAAATTCATATGCTAATACAATTAAGTCTGAACACGGACGTGTACTTAATTATCTAAGAAAGTTATTTTCCAGCATTAGCACTTCCTACAACGATGACTTAAAAAATCAAATAATTGAAGTAATACAACATTTGAATCAAGTTGTTTCAGACCTAGATTTCATGAATGATATTATTGTTAACAGAGAAAAAAAATTAGTGAACATAGCAGCAGATAAACGATATAAAGATTTATATATAATTAATGAAGACGATCCACCTCGAGCTGTTAAACTAAATCTTCTGTTCACAATAACATTTCTAAAACATTTCAAAATTACGCGAGAACAACTATCAACATTTATAATTCCTGAATTTAACTCTGAAGAGCTAAAGAAATCAGTTAATGATCTTATTGATGAACAATTTAAAAGAATATGTGATTCATGGAAAAAATTAATACCTACACCAACTATTCTTAAATATAATAATGATCCACACGGTGGAGGTCGCCATATCTCACCTGGTATTGTTAATATAACAACAACAAGTGCAGTCAATCTGGTATGTGACGTAATCGATGACAGTTATCAAGTAGATCTTTCAAAATCTAATTACCGCAGTGGCACTGTGGAACAGGGGTATATACTATATTCATTTAGCCCTAAAGACCCACCCGGTTGGCTAATTGTGTCTGAACCAATTAACCCTGTGTACCTGCGAGTTCATAATCCATTTCTGACAAGAATAAATTTCAAACTCACTGACCAGGCAGGAAATATTTTGGATCTAAGACAAGAATCTCTTAATATTAATTTGTATATACGCTCTTAGAACGTCTGATTAAATATTTCCTAATATAATAAGGGAAAAATAATCTGATTCATGAAATAGTTACAGATTTCTTTATCTGATGGGTTTATGGGA
>JAECUM010011278.1:0-66022 GCA_016617855.1 Megalonaias nervosa | reverse complement strand
GTAACATTGTATGCTGGACTCGACCTTGTCCAAAATTGTATAATTGAATTCATTTCTGCTTGACCTAATTGACTTTTTTTAATTTTTTTATTTCATTTTGCGTCAACAACTAATACATAGCTAAATTAGTCTCTATGTTTATGGGCTTAATATTAAGATCTTTATTAATAGAAAAAGTAAATATGTTTATTGGGTCAGGGTATTGGTCTTTCCTAAGTAAATTTTACAGGTTATGGTTTTGATTTTGTAAACATCAGGGTCATTCTAGAAGTTTATTTTCCATTAGGTAATATTTTTTTTTGTTTTAGACAATGCTATTTATGACCTGAGGTCAAGTGGAGAACTGTATAATCTTGTGAATGTGAGGACTTGGTCATTCGTGCTTTAACATCTAGCACTTTCAAATTGTATTATGTTGTGACCAGTTTGGGCTGAATTTTATTTTCTTCAAATTATTGAATTCACGAGACTATTTTCTCTGGAAACACAAAAGTGCTCTGATAAAATTCTTGGATAAAGACATTCACTGGACTTTATACTGAATTCAGACCTGGAATTGCATTATTATGATTCAACAAAAGACTGTTGACACATTAGCACTTCATAAGCTATAACAGACACGTCATCAGCTTCAGTTTTGGATTTCTTCGGGACGTTTACTGAATTTTAATCAGGATCTTAACTTAATCGGACTTGTGTATCATGTAATTCTTTGATTATTTTGGGATTTAATTCGCAATACCGTAAGTTCTTTTTCTCAACTTCATTGTGTATTCTAGGGAAATAAATTATTTGTTAAATTATACCAAGCTTGTTGTCTTTCATTCTTTTCTGTTACTTATTTTAAGAGCATAGACTCGTAACACTATCTATCTATCTATCTATCTATCTATCTATCTATATATATATATATATATATATATATATATATATATATATATATATATATATATATATATATATATATATATATATATATATATATATATATATATATATATAGTGTGTGTGTGTGTGTGTGTGTGTGTGTGTGTGTGTGTGTGTGTGTGTGTACTCTGTATCATTGATATACCACGAGATGTATAAATTTTTCATTAAAGCGAAACATGGCATGCCAAGTTCCCTTTTTATGAAAAATTTATATAACGATCCAGGTTCTTGTAGTTTACTTGGTGTAAGTTCAGTTTCGAAAGTTTCATCATACCTCAAATTTGTTTTCGCTCTTACTCCATATTTCTGCGTATTTATTCCCTTATACATCGGGGGAGGGGGTGGGAAAGAGAAAACAAGAATAGACTGCGATGAAATCCTGTACCATGTTAAATTCATTTAGAAATCGGGGATTATTAATATTTTTTTTAATCGTTATTTTCTTACGTCGCTAATGATCTATCAGTGGAAATTCATCACTGGTCTAAAGAATCGATAACATACATTTGAAACGATGTTTATATATGCGTATTAATGTACCCCATGGGCTGATCACAATTTGATGTATCAATGCTGTTGGTATATCAAATTGCTTTAGATCAACACTTTAAAAGCAATGTAGAATGGGTAGAATATAAACGAACATTCAATGTACCAACATATGTTACACTTCAGCATACACTCAAACAAATAGACTTGTTTACATGTCTTTAGAACACAATCACTTAATAGGACCGTCACAGTATCAGATGTGATTCACCAAAACTTAGTGACAGTGTTTGATCGATTGTTTGGAACATTTGCTTGCCGTAATATATAGGTATACCTTCTGCATCCGGATGAAAGAGATGGACCTGAGTCCCAATAAGGCCGTATTCTGAAGTTTCGTTTTGTGCACAGGGTTTGAGTTTGAAAGGAAAATATTGTTCGTCATATTTTTTATCAGGTAATCATTGTTTCAAGAAAAGCTTTGTATATCTTAGATATTAAATAACTTTTAATTCCCTAGGCTCTGTGTTAAAATCCATAAGTATTTGAGTGACCGTTTCCTAGTGCTACATATTTCCCTTCTCTATTTGCTATATAAAGGACGATGGTGTCATCTTGCCTTGAATTGTTATTAGATGTATTAGTGACCATTTCTCCTCGCATTAGTTCGCTAATATCGGTGATAGTGATAGTAGGTGACTCTCTGTCTAATATAATAGAGGTATCCTTTTTAGTGTATAGGCATATATATTCTTTCCTGAAAAACGTTATAACAATAAAGATTGTAAGATTGTTTTAAAAGGTAACATTGTGTTTTACTACCACATGAAATAAATAATATCACAATGCATATCTATTTCCTTATTTATAGTGCATTTATTTATGTCATTATGGAGATCGTGCCTTTAACATTAATGAGATTGACGTGTAATACAAAACATTGTATATCATATTCAAATAGAGGAGTGATTGTAAAAGTGTGTGAGAGTAAAATACTGTAAGTACAGCAAAACAAGATAATAATTCATAGGAATCACAGAGGTAAAAGCAATCTGTACTTAACTGACTGTGAAAGTATTGAATATACCGCAAAGATAAAGTGAGTTGTTTATTTGAAGTTTAATACAAACACTTTCGAGTCAATATTCATTAAGAATTGCATGGCGATTAGTAATTTGCTTGTACCACGCAACGGTTTTCAATGCTTGCAATTTGCTGTCTACTAATATGTATGTAAGTATGTATGTATGTATGTATGTATGTATGTATGTATGTATGTACGTATGTAGTTACATAAAGTGTATGTACGTATGTACGTAGCTGGATGGAATGGTAGGTGGGTACGTAGGTAAAATTTCTTTTTTTTTTGAAAATGGACTACAATATATCCCAAAACCTGGAACAAAATCTCTCTCTCTCTCTCTCTCTCTCTCTCTCTCTCTCTCTCTCTCTCTCTCTCTCTCTCATCTAATAATACCAGTTACATCCAAGAATGTTATTGATTTATATACATTATCTGCATGGTGAATGCTTTGTTATATTTTTAAAGTGGTCCTCTGCCAGATTTTGACCTTTCAAATTTAACAACGTGTTGCCTTTCCAGTCCGAGTGTGATATTTGTAGGAATGTAAAGTACCGAATACTGTAATCTACTACCTTTTTGACTAATCAGGACAAAGCCACAACATACATACATACATACATACATACATACATACACACATACATACGCACGCACGCACGCACGCACACACATACACACACACATACATACATACATACATACATACATACATACATACATACATACATACATACATATTAGTGCAGCAGTTCCCAATCTTTTTTTTGGCTGCGACCCTAAAAAATATTTTTCTGAGCCTCACGACACGGTTTCCACATTTTGATAAGCTTTGCCACCCTGAAAAAAATCTTGGCGACTCTCCAGAACGTCCTCGCGACCCTGACTTAGTTCGCGACCTGGGTGTTGGGAACCACTGCAGTAGTGGATCAAAAGTGATGGACACATTTGAGGGCTACAAGTGATGAAAACTATGTAATAAAACTCTTTCCATAAGCATAATAAAATAAATGCGAGATAATTTAGCTTCAGAAAGTACGACCAAAACATGGCAGAAGTGCTTGGATTGAAGGACACTTCATAATAAAGGATACAGGTCATGCAGACTTGTCTTACTAGAGGGATACTTAGTCATTTTTCTGCGAAAACGAAATGCCGATAGATTTACTTTCCTAGTGTCATACCTTACACGGAACAGCTATTTAACCCTTTATTCACAATAGTTTCTCGATGTGTTGGTTTTGTTTCTTCTTTCTTTCTGTTGCATGGCTTATTTTCTCTTCGTTCGGCATTGTTTTGCTTTCATATACAATGTTAAAATGGAAGTGATAACTAATCATCCACTAGCCTGGTCTGTCTACCTGTTTTTCTGTGTTAATAGAGGTTTTAAATACAAATTACTTTACTCTTTATTCATATTTGCTAATATAATTTTACTCTTTGATCAATGTTCCATCGACACTCAACTGTTGTCATTTTACAGCAAGAACAGGTATCTTTCATGATGTTGCGTGTAAAAAGGAAGCAACAGCGTCATACTGTCAGATAAAAGAACGCTTGGAAAGAATATCCATTCATTCATCTACGTTGTTTAACGTGTATATATCAACAATGGATTGTGGTTTGTAAGTGTAGTAATTCAGAGCGGCACCCAAAAACTATGACAGCCAGCAAAGACTTCACAATTATTGATCCATTTTCTTCACAAAAATTCGACGTGTATGGCAGAATTATCTACGATAACTGCAATGATTTGTTTAATAACGTGTATCTAATGATGGTCATTCCTCAAAAAGGAATGGAGGGGACGAAAGAGGAGGGAGTTGGCAAAATGACAACGATGCCCTTATGAGCCAATATAAATTAACGAACCTATTCTGATTCCTTCACTGTGTCAAAGCCTCCTAATTAAGTTTAAGTTGATTGATATTTATACAAATAAAACTAAACAATTCTACATCTGAATGATGTAGCCCAAAAACAAATTTCTGCACAAAAGTATAAACAAAAATTTCCACTTAATCAGCTCAATATAAAGAATATTCAAAATGAAGTTATTGAAGTTTCGGAGCTCTTGTTGAACGAAGCGATTTCTTGGCACTTACGGAAACTAAGATTTTTTTCTTTCACGGGGGGGGCCATTTCATTGCTTCAAGTCCCGACTATAGTATGTTCTATGAAGACCGTACCTCATGAAGCCAAATTCCAGCTATCGTATATTGTGGAAGACCGTACTTCACGAGACCAAAGCCCGGCTATCGCATGTTCTGGGAAGACCGTACCTCGCGAGACCAAAGCCCGGCTATTGTATGTTGCGGGAAGATTTTGATTCATAATGTTTTATTGTGCTTATATTTGATCCCACCTTCCTCGCAGAATCATGATAGACCTTGAACACGAATATTTGAAGTGTATGCGTACAGAAATAACTCTTTAGAAACATAAATGGCCCTTAGCTAGTGGCTACAAACCGCCAAACAGAACGATAGACAGTGCTTTCTCCAGCTAGTGTTGTTACGACCATGTAGTTTAATTACTTGTGTGTTAAAATTTGAATTCTTTCCATTTCATTTTTGTATCATTATATATAATTATTATTGTTATGATGATTATGTTCACAGGATCTGACGTTTTGAGAGAAACATCGTGTTTATTTAGAACGTAAATATGACTCGCATGAGCACGATTTTACATGCCATGGTTTGTCGATTTAAGTAAACAGTCGGCAAAAGTTATTGGTTGTGGCCAAGGTCATTTCTAATTATACTTGTTTACACTTTGTACTGCGATGGTGAGATTTTGAAATCACCATGCGTTCTTCGTGCGTGTACATGAAATGACGTTTTCGTTCAGTTTAAATACTCAGGTATCTGTGAAATAGTCGGTCAGAGTCATATTTTAACACCTTGTAGAGTCGTTCATATACCTTGAGAAGAAGGTATTCTTTTTCTGGTGCTGGAAAGAGCTGTTCATTTGTACGTCTGTAGAACGAGATGTATATTGTTATAGATGACAGCTGTAGTTCATCTACTTTTTAAACAATAATTGTTTTCCCTAGAGAACTACACAAGTGGCTTTGGACAAAGACATTTAGTGAAATTGATTCTAAATTGGAACAGAACAGTACAAATTGTGATTCAAAGTGAAAATTCTGGACATTTGTGTGAAAACTTCGTCTGACGTCATCATCCACCATCTTGGAACGGAATTGAGATTCAGACTAGCTTCAATTAGAACTGTTTATTGATAGGACAAGTATGTTTTTCACAATTCTGGGACAAATGCTTGGATTTTCTTCGCAAATCGTAAGTCCTATTTCATATTTTCACCTTTTCACCATGTTTTCTAGGGAAATAAATTATTTTTGTTAAAACTTACAAAGCTTGTTGTCTT
The DNA here is from genome assembly GCA_016617855.1 of Megalonaias nervosa. Taxonomy (NCBI): domain Eukaryota; kingdom Metazoa; phylum Mollusca; class Bivalvia; order Unionida; family Unionidae; genus Megalonaias; species Megalonaias nervosa. The sequence goes on along the minus strand of JAECUM010011278.1, from coordinate 60,129 downwards.
CGCTCTTTTCTTTGTTACTTTAAACGAACCGACACGTAACAGTGTGCCTTAATATGCGTTATGATAATGTTATGCTTCTTGGAGACTTAAATCATGACCTTCCAAATAAAAAAAATATCAATCACTTCTTGATATTTCAAATGCTTTTAACATTATACATTATAAATTGACATATTCAGAACATACCCTCTTCAATAGAATTTAGTTTAGTAAACATAAAGCAGTTTCTCAGCAACCATGAAAATGTTGAACTCTGGTATATGTGGCTTCCATACTGTTATGTTTTTAGCAATGATCAAAAGAAGACTACCAAGAAGAGCACCAACAACAACCTGCATTAAATGTACTTGCCGCAGTTTTATGTACTCAGGAAAACGTCAGTGCTGACGCGCAGTCTACATCTTTTCATGCAAGGCATATATTTAATCAATCCGATGATGTTTACTGGACCTTCGAGAAATTATTGATGCTATTGAGGAGCATATTTCTCTTAAAAGAAAATGAAAATAGAAAACATCAAAAATAATAAAGGAAGTAATCATCCCCTTTATAAATGGTAGTCTCTGAATAGCTTATACACAGGATAGATCAAGTATAACATAAACACCAGAGGTCTAGAGAATCCAGACTCTGGAACAACTATAAAAATGAAAGAATCGTTTGGACATAATGAAGACGTGAAGCCATGATGTCTACCTATTCGAACGTTGATCAGGCGGAACACAGGTAAGGCTTTTAGAATGATCATTAGACACTTCTTAGTAAATAAACTCAGTTACTCAATAAGAAAATGTTGAGATTATTTTCAAGCAGGGGCCTGTGTACCATGAATATTCAGTGATTTATTGATATGGTTTTCTATCAGGGGCCTGTGCATCATAGATCGTCTATAATTTCTTCATAAATGTTACTAAAGACGCGAGTTAATAATCCCAAAAGAGTGATTTATTTCAAAGTTCAATAAGCAATTCCAGTGAATAACTTAAATAAATAAATCATCTCATATTACAACTGAACACGATAAAATCTGATTCCATTAGACAGATGTTAAAATAGGAATGAATAATTTTGTTATAACAAAAAATTATATACATCCTCACTTGAAGTATGGTGCAATAACCTTTTCCATCATCTTAACGGAAAATCACCCCAAACTGTAAACAAAATTCGTTTCTAGAATCTTATTAGGTCAGAATCAAGGCTGCGTCTAGAACTCAAAACCAAGTAAACAGGTTTTAAAAAAATGACATTAGTCAGGTATGCCCAAACTCCTACCCTCACTTATGAACAAAGGTCAATCAAACAATATAAACTATGTATGTATGTATGTATGTATGTATGTATGTATGTATGTATGTATGTATGTTATAATATTTTATTCAGACAGAATGTAAAGTGGTTGCCCCACTTTGTTTTGTTTGGTAAAGTTATTGGCATAAATGTACAGAGAAGCGGTGCAATGCAAACTTTGGGATATAATATTTTATTCAGAGTGAAAAGAGAGACAGAGACATACAGAGACAGACAGATAGCTTTCCTTACGAACGTCATAGCAAAGTTCGTCAAAAAAACCCCAGATCATTTGCTAATTCCTGAGGAATTCTTTTCACGTTCAAACCACTAACAAAAAGTGACTTCCAGGGAAGTTAGAACGACCACCTAAACATACACTGACAAATTTGAAGTGTACAAAGTTCATGTTCATGCAGAGAAAAAAAAACCCACGGTTACATTTATTACGAACTTAGTGGAGTTTGTTTGCTTGAGTTGAAATGGCAGTGTCGTGGCAAAGTTTCTTGCCTGTTTTATCGTGGATATCAAATACAGAGAGAGAGAGAGAGAGAGAGAGAGAGAGAGAGAGAGAGAGAAAATGTATAATCTTTATCATGGTTCGTACGTATGTTGTATATTTGAACATAAAGACGTTTAAATGGGAGGGTCTGCAAGGTCCATAGGAATCGAGATAACAGGGGGAGATGAAAAATATCGAGTAAAAAGGATGATCGTGCACTTTATAGTTGTGTTCATCGCAGTTTTTGACAGCTGTAGACAATCTTTGCAGGACTTGACCGTAGTTGTAATGAGTCTTAAAGGTGCCGGGGTGGGCATTTAAATGTGTGAGTGATCATTTTATTTATAAATTTCGAAAAAATTCAAGATATAGACATAATGCTTACATTTGCCAGTGAACAGGAATTACCATGAATTTTCAAAACACGTGAAAAAACGACAACCAAACACAAGTCAGTACATATTCTAATGCAAACCATATGATTCACACATGACATAAAAAAGATTCTTTTTAAAATTCAACAACAGTGAGTTGAGCGTTTATTATCTTTATATTTTCTAAACTTCTGCTTACTAAAGCGCATACTGAACATCTCGATCGACCGATGGATGACGTCATAAACAGCATTTTAAGTAGATTTGACATCATCATTTGTTACAATTTTTGTATCTAATGGTGTTTTTCCCCCAGAAATTTGTTTTGGCTTAGATTTAAGACAAGCACTGCAAAATATTAAATATGATCTGTGTTTTATAGCAGCAATATTTTGTTACATTTTCTCGCAAACTAACGAAGTTGACCTGTATGAAGGTAAGTTGTCTTTCTGTTAAATTTATGAGTTTGTTTTTTTCATAATCACAGCTCTAATGCCATATCATTTCTTGTGACACATTTGCTAGATTTGTTTTCTTTTGCCAAGCTAAAGACTGATTGTATCATATTTCGGTTCGAGTTTCTAAACTGCTGAAAAAATTGCAACATTTAATATTTCAGTTTGTGTTTTTAATGGGAAAACATAATCATTCTCATTCTACATAGGGATTGACAGGGATTTAATATTGCACCTTTTGTTCATACGTGGATCTACATGTTTTTTAAAGGAACTTTAAAATTGTGCCTTTATGTCATAGGTTTAACATGTTTGGACATGTGTAGGGTCAAACTGGGAATTAACACTGTAGAGTATGTGTAACATGTTGAGGCCCATATGGAGCCCAACGAGAACGTAATGTTAACAATGTCTTAAAGGTAAACATATGTGAGCCTCTGCACGATCTAACCGAAATTTAACATTATTTCGTCATGTTGCATAATTATAGGGTAAACGGAAATGTGATGTTAAAATATCCATAGGTTTAACATGTATTGGGTAATGCAGGCATGTAATGTTAAAACTCTAATCCAACACTTAGACATCTACTGTTCAACAATTAGTTTTATACTATCCAACACTCAGTTATACACTATCCAGCACCCATATTCACTAATCAGTATGCCATTTGTAGTGACCACCACTCAGTCATTTACTATCAAAAACCCAGTCATCACTCCAGCATTTACTATCCAACACATAGGTATCTACTATCTAACACGCCGTTTAGAGCGACCATCCCCGAGTGATCTACAATTCAACTCTGTACCGTTTTGGAGGATAATCACCCACTGACTGACTATCGAGAACACAATTATCTACTACCCAATACCTACACTGTAGAATCAAAGTTTGACAGAGTAGTATAATGTTTTTACCATCGATAAACGCTACATTTATATGCTAGAAAAAGAGATGCTTTCCAATGGATTGTCAAATGAAAGAAAAACAACAAATCTCCATTATAAATGTGTGATGGCTGGTTTGAATATCTTTTCCAATCTTCAGAAACAAATCAACATAGAGAAATGTCTTTTTAGTATATTCTTGTCAATAGGAATGACAATAAAATTTAAAAACACATTACGAAAGTCAATTTTGTTTCTTTTACTCTCTGTCTAGTATAAATTTCTTCACTGGAATAGGTTTTTCTGCTGTTTATTCTGCACATCCAGCTTTACAGTTCTTTCCTAGAATATGTTCTTCGGCTATTTCCTCTGAACATTCCTCCTTTTCTTGCACATTTTATTTTCGGGTGACATTCTGAAGATCTATGTCCATTCTCTTGACAATTATAACATATATATTTATGTTTATCTCTCTTTTCTCAAGTCTAAGAGGTTACTTTTGGTATGTAGTGTCGTGAACATTTGTTAGGTAGTGTCCTGAATAGTTGTTATTTAGTGTCCTGAACATTTGATTTATCTCATAAGTCGACAGGTGTCGACTATATTTCCATGAATAGGAATATTACCACACGCATATATTTTCCTCAAAGTTTAAGCATTACCTCTCTCTCTCTCTCTCTCTCTCTCTCAGTACCGGTTCCTCATCTAGTTCTTTATAATAAGCAACATATCTTGGACAACTGACACGCATTTGAATGATATCCATGGATCATGTGTGTAGGGGGGTGGGTGTCAAGTTGTGTGTGGGGGGAAAATATTTGAACAATGTGCTCTCAGTTTTCAAATTAAATAATAAACGTCTAATTTGAGCTCATATTGGTATCGCGTGTATAACACCTTAATGGTCTTTTTCTTTTATATCTAAGACTGATCATTGTGACGGAAATATGATAACGTTTTTCTTCTAGCATGCCTGCGAAAATATATCCACTATTCTTTGGATCAAGAATATGTGTGTTTACGGCAATAAGCCAAAATTATTACAAATTATTGAATCTTCTAGGCGTAAACAATTACTGATGTTGGAAAAAGTAGCAAACAATTTAGTAGTTAACCTCAATGGACACGACAGAAAAGTCCTCAGCTAAAGGAAACTTGGCAGTGAATATTTTACCCAATAATTATGATAAAACTAAGTTTAATTTATGCAACTTTTTGAAATTACTATCAATACAGAGGTCTCCCAATTAGCAGACAGTTGCCATATATACATTCCATACATTATGCAACGTTACTGTTAAACTTTATTTCATCTTGCATTTGTCTTCCTAGCTGGGTACCAAACTTTTTGATAAAAGTAGTGTCTACGATTCAAATTGTACCTAACTTATCGATAAAGGTAGTGTCTAAAAGTAATGTCTACCGTTTAAATTGTACCTAACTTATAGATAAAAGTAATGTTTTCGATTCAAATTGAACCTAACATATTGATAAAAAAAGTAGTCTAAAAGTAATGTCTACCATTTAAATTGTACCTAACTTATTGATAAAAGCAGCGTCTACTATTCAAATTGTGCCTAACTTAGTGATAAAGTAGTGTTTTCGGTTCACATTGTACCTAACATAATGATAAATGTAGTGTCTATGATTCACATTCTACCTAACTTATTGATAAAAGTAGTGTCTACGATTCACATTGTACCTAACTTATCGATAAAAGTAGTGTCTACGATTCACATTGTACCTAACTTATTGATAAAAATAGTGTCTACGATTCACATTGTACCTAACTTATCGATAAAAGTAGTGTCTACGATTCACATTGTACCTAACTTATCTATAAAAGTAGTGTTTTCGATTCACATTGTACCTAACTTATTGATAAAAGTAGTGTCTATGATTCACATTGTACCTAACTTATTGATAAATGTAGTGTCTACGATTCACATTGTACCTAACTTATTGATAAAAGTAGTATCTACGATTCACATTGTACCTAACTTATTGATAAAAGTAGTGTCTACGATTCACATTGTACCTAACTTATTGATAAAAGTAGTGTCTACGATTCACATTGTTCCTAACGTACTGATTAAAGTAGTGTCTACGATTCACATTGTACCTAACTTATTGATAAAAGTAGTGTCTATGATTCACATTCTACCTAACTTATTGATAAAAGTAGTGTCTACGATTCACATTCTACCTAACTTATTGATAAAAGTAGTGTCTACGATTCATATTGTACCTAACTTATTGATAAAAGTAGTGTCTACAAGTAGTGTCTACCATTTAAATTGTACATAACGTATTGATAAAAGTAATGTCTACGATTCAAATTGTATCTAACTAATTGATAAAAGAAGTGTCTAAAAGTAGTATCTATAATTCAAATTGTACCTAACTTACTGATAAAAGAAGTGTCTACAAATAGTGTCTACCATTAAAGTTTGTATGCTCGTCCTACAAAACACCGAACAATTCGGTCGATTTAAAACAAATTTCTCATGATGTGTTAATTAACTTGATTATATTTTGCAATGCTTATTTTCCCTTCTCTTGTCTTTCTTTTGCTTTCAAATACAGTATTAAACCAGCACCTGGGCCTCTGTTTTTACATCAGATTTAATATACGGAAAAATTGTCAATCATTCACGCATGTGGGTTTAATAATGCCACAGTAAGAAAATGAAGCCTTTCACGCGTTGTAAGCGATGAGAATGACAGTGACAATTAAAAGGGACTCTTTATTCCACTCAAGTAGCAATACACAGAATACGAGGTAGAATATTAGTGTCTCACATTGCATGCGCGTAAATCAACCATTAACGATATCTCACTTTGCATGCGTGTACATCAGCCATGATTAATATTTCATATTGCATCCGTGTGTATCAGCCAAGAACCAGTGACGTTTTAAGGGTAAATGGAGCCCGGGGCGACAATGATGGCCCAAAGGTTCTGCCCCCCCCCCCAAGGCCTCTGGCGTCAGTGGTTTGGGCACCCCAAGGTCTCTGGCACCCGGTGCAAAATCACAGTCCGCCTCCCCCCCCCCCCCATTTAGTACACTACTGCCAAGGACGATATAATGGGTTTTTTTTCTCAAAGTAATTGCTGTTTAGCTCAGATTGACAGCAAGATCACAGTCAACACTCCAATGAAATACGAACAAGTTTAAACATAAATACATGGACGCTAATATAATTGGAAAGACGGTGTATAAATTGCATAAATGGAACGCAACCGGGAAGTAGAAAACAAGTTGTGTCAGTTCAAATAAAGATAAGTGGTAGTCTCATTTTCGTTCTACCACATTGTAAAACGTACATGTATGGAAAAAAATAATTTGTATGTAGTGTTTCAAACAAAGTACACGAGAAACAAAAATAACGACAGTTTAGTATTTCAGGAAAAGACGCAATATAAATTGCTCACTCTCTTCAGTTAACTATCAGTCACCTCGGTTGTGAACTTTTCCATCAGAAGACAATGGGATTTAGTATTACATAATTTTACAATATCCAATGTTGCCTCCAGTAAAATAGCAAATACTTGTCAATATGAGTACACCAATAAAGTCTTCTCATCCCTTCACTGTATAGCATTTGTGTCAAGTGTGGCCAGTAGTATTTAGATTGTATATCTTTTATCTTTACTTGAAAGTGGCTCACAAAAATGATAAGAATTGGGGTACAGTTTCGGAGCTGATGGAAGTAACTTATAAAAAAAGGCCAGGAATTGGGGGTAACTTATAAAAAGAGCAAGAATAGGGGTACACTTTCGGGGCTGATGGAAGTGGCTCATAAAATGGGCAGGAATAGGAGACAGTTTCGGGGCTGATGGAAGAGACTCATAAAAAGGGCGAGGACAGAGGCACAGATTTGGGGCTGATGGATGTGACTTATAAAAAAGGCAAGAATAGGGGACAGTTTCGGGGCTGAACAGATACAGCTATGCTTTAAGCAGGTAGTTTCTGATTGATTTTAGAGAAATAAGATTTTGATACATATTAGACATCTTGCAATCTAACTTTTTAACCTTCTTTTCATAACCAGATTATTTACGCTGCTGGGAAAAGGGTCCTCACTTCCATATATTCACTATGAAAATGTCCCCACATTAAGAACGTCCTCGGTAGTGTTAATTATGACCAATGAACAACATTTACAACATGCTGTTGGAAAAATCCCGTCCATTTGGGCTATTTAGTATCCGCCACAGTTTTCAGGTTGCATCCCACATAATATCTGAAAATGATTGTCGCCATATTTGACTGTATTTAATTAAATCACGCTCTGGGCAATTATCGCAACCGATCCATTTCAATCAGTTGATCTTTCAGCAAAGTAAGACAAAAGATTTTCTCAGACAAACAAAGAGCTGATCCACACGTTCTACCTTTTGTAAAGCATATATACTTGGATTGAGAAGTTGACGTTTTCTGACATTGATTCTAAAATCTAGTATTACGCTAATTGATCCAGTGAACCGGGAAAAATGCATGGAGCATTTACGAGATCAATACGTTGAACAGCACACATGCCGCTGTGTTTGTTCAATTGATAATTTATTCATGCAAAGAGTTGCTCAGTATTAAAGTGGTGACCCAGAAATCAAGAAAAAAACAGATATTAAGCACTCAAATAAATGCCGATGATTTCGAGTGGGAATAAGCTTGATTGATGTAAATGTGTTCTGTAGCTGTGTAAATCCGATTAATTGATCGGGGAATGGATATGGCGAATTACCCAAGGGTAATTTTTTACACGGAGCAACGTAACATCTGGGCACAAGATGCATTTTTCATTGCTGTTTGTATATCACATTCTAATAATGTTGTAGTATCTACGTTAGTATACAAAATGCTGATAACTGATGATGTTAATCTTGACAGCTACATCACAATTGTCGTCAGAAAAACAATGTCTTCGATTTTGACCATGCAGTTTTAGATTAGTAAATATTTTAAAGAATGTCAATTTTCCATATTCAGTAAAGATAGTAATATAACAAGGAATTGTCACTTAGTCAGATTATTCAACCTTTAGGTAAACCTTGTAGTACCTGTGACCTGATTCCCAAAGTTACATGTAGTCAAAATACCAGCCATTTTTCTGTCTTCCACTGATCGGTCAAGGCCGACAACGTTATGTGTCTTCCTTTGGAACGAACTGACATTATTCTTGCTTACTCTAGAAAGACAGAAAAATGTGACTTGTGTTTAACGGCACACCAACAGATGAAATTATTTCGTGCCGATGCGATTGTATTAAAGTGTTTTGCTGAGTGACACGGCAGTCCACCCGGCATGGCCTTGGTACGATTCGTACCTGCGAGTCCGGCAAACTAACAGCTGAGCCACAGCAGCCCAGAAAGAAGAGAGAAAGAAAGCAAGAAAGAAAGTTTAAATCAGACAAATTAAATAAAAATCGGATGAATAAGTAGTAAATTAAATAAGAAATAATACTCTTTCGATAACGGACAACTTCTATATTGCTGGAACTTACGCTGAGTAAAACTGACTACACGTTTATCATGCTGTCTTCAAAGCATTCTGTATATTACATCTTAAGTGGCTTGAAGAGAAGGACAGGGCGGACTAAAGAAGGTTTCAACGGATACAACTTTTAGCTTTAAAAAAAGCTTGAATTATAAGAATTTATACTGTATTTTTTATTAAAATATACATGAACAATTAGCAATGTGTATTTAAGTGCTGGTAAATTTACCTGCAAATAATTTTAGGTGGAGACGCGTTTATGTGCCATCTAATTCATACGATATTAAATAGATCTAGATGGAACTAATATTTATTGCTGGCATGATCACGGTCATAAATTTAAATTCTGCGGAAGCAACTCAGTAGTTCTACTGTCGTACGATATTTCGTTCATCTATTTGTCAGTACATAAGTCAGCAGTTCTGCTGTCGTGGGACATTTTATTCATATATTTGTCACTACACGAGTCAGTAGTTCTACTGTCGTGGGACATTTTATTGATATATTTGTCATTACACAAGTCAGTAGATCTAGTGTCGTTGGACATTTTATTCATATATTTGTCATTACACAAGTCAGTAGATCTAGTGTCGTGGGACATTTTATTCATACATTTGTCACTACATGAGTCTGTAGTTCTACTGTCGTGGGACATTTTATTGATATATTTGTCATTACACGAATCAGTACTGCTAGTTTCTTGGGACATTTTATTAATATATTTGTCATTACACAATATAATTAATCAGAGTCAACTGTCAAGTCTTCTACAAACACTTAAGATTATTCTCTTACAGGAGGTTGGTGCGAACGTGAAGACGTGAAGTAGTTATTTAGATATAAAACCTAACAAAAGTTAACTAATGTCAGATAACAATAAATAACGTTAGTTCTGAGAAACTGTTGCTTTGGACTTGCACCTGCTGACAGTTTAGAGAGAATATGGACAATATTATTGTCACCTTCGCAGGTGGGTAGATATATATTATTGTACGTACGTATATGTGATGCATGTATGTATTAAAAAGTATATGGGGAACCAGTGAATCTAGAAAATTATCGTTGCATATGAATTATAGTTTAAATCTTCCAAAACAAAAGATGCATGGAGTGATTTCATTTCTGGATTATGTAGATTCTTAATATGTACCGTAAATACAAATTTTTAGTGATTTCTTATGATGTGTTTTGTCTGTGACCTAGTTGATAGTGCTGTGACCTAGTTGACAGTTCTGTGACCTAGTTGACAGTTATATGACCTAGTTGACAGTTCGATGCCCTAATTGACAGTTATATGACCTAGCCGACGGTTCGATGACCTAGAAAACATATCTGGCATTGCTGGATATTACATACTCATCACCTCCTGTTTACCTCTTTTTGTTTGTGTACGTGTGTTTATTTGTACCTGTTTACCTCTTTCTGTCTGTGCACGTGTATGTATATGTACCTGTTTACCTCTTTCTATGTACGTGTGTGTATACAGTAGCGGTTTTAGGACTGTGCGGGCCCGGTATGATATGAGGGCAATGGGCACCCAAAATCCAATTTCTATATCGCTGAAATAATTCTGTGGAATAATCATTGAAAATACAGGCGTGTTTTCAAAACGAAATTTATTTTTAAATAATCTGCTTTAATTATAATCTGTTTTAAACAAAGTCCCAAATTTTTGCCCTCCTCCCCCCCCCCCCAGTTTGCGGGCCCGGTGCGATCCCACCTCGGTAAGGCGACTACTGGTGTTTACGTATCTGATGACCTCTTTCTGTCTGTGTACGTCTGTGTATATGTGTATCTGTTTACCTCTTTCATTCCATGTCCGTGTGTATATGTACCTGCTTGTAAAGTATGGCTGACTGGTTTGTATGTGTGCGTATAGGTACCTCTTTTATCTTTTTCTGTCTGTACGTACCTATGTACCTATTTCAGTCCGTGTACGTGTGTGTATATGTACATTTTTGTAAAATATGGTTGATTGATTTGCTTTGGTGCTTTGCAGCACAGCTGCACAAACAGGATATTTGGTGCCAAGAAAATCGGAGTAATGTGCCTTGCCCAAAGACACACCAAAATAGCCTACCAGGGCTGATCCGATGGTAAGTATCAAACCCGCACTCTTCCAGTTGCGTGTCCGGCAAAACTAACCATTGTCTGAATTGGTCTTTTCATACATGCCACATCTGGAACTAACAATTTATTTAAGACAAAAACAACTAGCGGGGATTTTTGCTAAATAAACTAAACAACAAAACGATGTCTTCTTATTTGGGCCTTTTTCAGCAGCCTATTCCAAGGGATGTAAAGACCCTTATGGCCCCAAACACTTACCTATGTTGAATGATATATTTGGATGTAGAAATGGGCGTTTCATATAGAATTTCTCTATTTTTGTACTGCATTTAATTGTATTAATTGCTCAGGAAGTCAGCGGGAGGAAAATTAACTAGATCAATCAGTAGAACTGCTAGCACATGGTCCTTACTCAGCTAAATCAAAGAACGGTTCAATATTTTAACACCTGTGGATTCAGTCTCATACATGTATAAATGACCAGCAATTTTCATATTCTCCAATTCTGGCATCGTTCTGGCAGATTTGATGCAAGATAGAAATAAAAACAAGAAAGAAAAATTCAAATAAAGGTTTTAAAATGCAGTAAATGTGTAGAAGCAGAATCATACGTAATTTTTTTTTTTTTTTTTTGAATGCGAAAATAACCGAATATCGTTTGCGGTTTATACTCGTTTATAAATCGGGCCTAACTGCAAACAGCAAAAACACTGATCTGGAGTAGCATACATCGCCTGCAAAACAGGGTGTTTGTTGTTCGTTCAACTGGTTTCTTCTAACAAGCTGCATCTGCCGGCGTATTATGCAATGACAAATCTGGGTCTGTGTGGTTTGGATCTGCCTTAACGCGAGTATATAAATATTATTGGCGCATTTGAATGGTGAGTGTGTTTTGGTGTACCTGAATGGTGAGTTTGTTTTTGCATACTTGAATGGTGAGAGTGTTTTGGCGTATTTGAATGGTGAGTGTGTTTTGGCTTACCTGAATGGTGAGTTTGTTTTGGCATACTTGAATGGTGAGAGTGTTTTGGCGTATTTGAATGGTGAGTGTGTTTTGGCTTACCTGAATGGTGAGTTTGTTTTGGCATACTTGAATGGTGAGAGTGTTTTGGCGTATTTGAATGGTGAGTGTGTTTTGGCTTACCTGAATGGTGAGTGTGTTTTGGCGTACTTGAATGGTGAGAGTGTTTTGGCGTATTTGAATGGTGAGTGTGTTTTGGCGTATTTGAATGGTGAGTGTGTTTTGGCGTATTTGAATGGTGAGTGTGTTTTGGCTTACCTGAATGGTGAGTTTGTTTTGGCATACTTGAATGGTGAGAGTGTTTTGGCGTATTTGAATGGTGAGTGTGTTTTGGCGAACCTGAATGGTGAGTGTGTTTTTGGCGTATTTGAATGGTGAGTGTGTTTTGGCGTATTTGAATGGTGAGTTTGTTTTGGCGAACCTGAATGGTGAGTGTGTTTTGGCGTATTTGAATGGTGAGTGTGCTTTGGCGAACCTGAATGGTGAGTGTGTTTTGGCGTATCTGAATGGTGAGTTTGTTTTGGCGAACCTGAATGGTGAGTTTGTTTTGGCATACTTGAATGGTGAGAGTGTTTTGGCGTATTTGAATGGTGAGTTTGTTTTGGCGTATCTGAATGATGAGTGTGTTTTGGCGTACCTGAACGGTGAGTGTGTTTTCGCGTACCTGAACGGTGAGTTTGTTTTGGCTTATCTGAATGATGAGTGTGTTATGGCGTATCTAAATGATGAATGTGTTTTGGCGTACCTGAACGGTGAGTGTGTTTTCGCGTACCTGAACGGTGAGAGTGTTTTGGCGTACCTGAATGGTGAGTGTGTTTTGGCGTACCTGAACGGTGAGTGTGTTTTCGCGTACCTGAACGGTGAGAGTGTTTTGGCGTACCTGAATGGTGAGTTTGTTTTGGTGCACCTGAATGGTGAGTATGTTTTGGCGTACCTGAATGGTGAGTGTGTTTTGGCGTACCTGAATGGTGTGTGTGTTTTGGCGTACCTGAATGGTGAGTGTGTTTTGGCGTATCTGAATGGTGAGTGTGTTTTGGCGTACCTGAATAATGAATCTATTTTACATGACTGTAAATGCTGCAAAGGTCGGTTGTTGTCGTATTTGTCCTTAAAACCGAACATAAATATTATTCGTACATAAAACTGTAGTCTCAGCTAGATGAAGACGTTCAAGTTGTTGTTTTCAAATGTCGGCATTACACGTACGTATTGACCGGTCTTCTGTTTTTGCTAATGCTGGTATTAGGTGGCGTCACGTGAGCGACAGAAGCATGTAAATGCCAATGGATGCAAGATAATGCATATGGTTTGTATACTTTGCTATAAATGGCCCTGAAAAGTGAATAGTTTTCACACTTCTTAATATATATTCCAACCATAAACGTAGTGAGCAAATTAAATCTCTTTCATTACTAAACGATAAACCATTGATTTTGTGATACAATCGCTATTTCTGAAAATCCAATGTTTTCCAAGTATCCCAAGGCTGTTTGTAAAGTTTATGGAAGTTCTCCAATGTTTTGTAGAGTTCTCCAGAACCTTTTGCGTAAAATCTATACACGTGCTCCAGCAAACATTCAAACTTTGCAAATCGTGCATGATCCCGATACACTCAAGTATTAACGATTTAGCTGCCTAGTCGTGTAGCGCAGCATTATCCAAAGTTTTTGAATTCCTCTGCCCATGCTTTGTTCCTCAGCAAAAAGTATTTGTTAGCTTTATTACAGAGGTCCGATTTGGTAGAAACTTTTACTGCACACCGCGTATCAGAAATTGTTCTCCGTTTTGTGTAGTTGATTTCTGAGAGAACAGAATCGAACTTGCATGTACATGTTTAGAGAAGTCAGTATAATCAACTGGAGAGGGAAAGGCTTTCACGGACCGCCATATGTATTCCTTTAAAGAGCAATGTTTGAATGGGGAAATATATTTTACACTCAGTGAAGTTTAAGTTTCTTACAAGACCCTGATTATGCATTTAAATTCAACTAGCCAAACGCGAAGCAGTATGTCAGCATTGTTTACTTAATTTGCTATGTGGAAAATTGACAGAATATGTTTTTTTTTTTAAAAAAAATTAAACTGTATAAGATCCACTTTCTTAGAGACTTAATTGCCGTACATGTCTTTACATAAATTCAGATGTTCTCTTTGATGTAAATAAACACTCCAAAAACATCATTAATTAAAAAATGACACGCACGCTGGAGATGTATTTAAACTTGAACCATAGATTGTATTGATTGTTCAGACAGTATTTTAAAAAATTCAGTCGAAGAGAGTGCTGATTTCAGATAATTTAAATTCAGTCGAAGTGAGTGCTAATTTCAGATAATTTAAATTCAGTCAAAGTGAGTGCTGATAAAAAGTACAATGTAAATTCATTCGAAGAGAGTGCTGATAAAAAATACAACAGAAAGTTTGCATATGTTGAGTACCTTGTAAAACCACTGATATTCCTCTCCAGTGAAAAAGTTTAAAGCAATTAGTATTTAATTGACTTTACGAGCTGACATAATTTGCAGCAGATGTCAATAGTTGTTTTCCCAGGACTTACTGTTCGCACGTCATAACACCGTGTGTTGACTTAAACTCACATGTCTATTTCAACCCTCATGCAAACACTTCAAAGCAATCGCATACTGCAAATTGACGCGTAATTGACAACGAAAGTAGTTCTTTCCTTGTACCCACCGACATTTTGAAGAGATTGGAAAATCTCTATTCAGTTTGCCAGATGTATCCTGAATACAAATACCGGTGCCCAATAGGTGTATACTAGTGTCCAATAAGTATATAGGAAGGAAGACACAATAGTTCTATAACAAATCCCATACCTCCTAACCAAAGCGACCCAATGGTATACAAATATCTCACTTTGATGCCGTTTTATCCCCATCCTTGGTGTAACTTTGCAACATTGTAACCTCAAGGCGTGTGCTGCAAAACAAGACATCTTTTATTTTTGGGATATGCAGTAAATGTTACAGTAGTCAGTCTGCAATAAATATACCACTAACATTTTATGAAAATTATGAATGAATGAAAACAATTCCTGTGAACATTTCGCACATATAATGTTTCGTTGTCTTCAGAAACTCAAGGTAAACTCATGTTAATTTCTCCTTTTCTATAATACCACATAAATAAGAGAGTCAAATATGTGTCCTCTCTCTCTCTCTCTCTCTCTCTCTCTGGCACTCGTATGGCACGCTTAATCATTTAAAATGGATGAGCTGGAGTAATCGAAGGGTGAGTTTGGAGAGATCGTCGGGTGAGCCGAAGTAATCGCACAGGAGCTCGTATCGTTGCTTACAATTTACCTGTCATACATGTTCTATATAATAACTACTAAACTAAACTAAATAGTTATTATATAGTACATGTATGACAGGTAAATTGTAAGCAACGATACGAGCCCCTGTGAGTAATCGTAGGGTGAGCTGGAACATCGTAGGGTGAGCTTGGAGAGATCGTAGGGTGAGCTGGAGCAATCGTAGGGTGACCTTGGAGAGATCATAGGGTGAGCTGGAGTGAGAGTTGGAGCAGCAGGGCGGGTGAACAGACTCTAATTGGGATACCGTGGAATTGCAAAAATAAAGTTTCCTGCGGAAAACTACGAAAGATATAAAATTAACGCTAGCAAACGCCAACCAACCATTCTAGTTTTTCGATAATTTTCCTAATTTTACTAGCAAATCTTTGTTGCTGACGTTTGGAATTTATTCCCCAAATTTATTTGCAATTTTCCTAGCGTATCATTTATTCGTCGGGTACTCATCTCGAGAATTAATCACCCTCCCTGCTGCTCTTTTTAACAAAAATAATTTTAAAAAACTAAAAAAAAAATATATTAAATAGCGAGGGGGGGGGGAGGATTCTACAAAGTTTTCAATTAGAGATTACGCTGAAAACTAAAGTTTCCTACGGAGACAAAAATAGAAACGTCAGTAATGCCAAAACCGAAATCTGTAACCAACCCGAAACTTTTCCGATCAGGTTAGCTTATTGTTGTTACTTTATTTTTTTACATTTATGATTTTGTTTTGTTTTGTTTACTCACGCGCTCACTCATTCTTTGTCGTCGCCCTCCCTGCTGCTGTGTGGGTGTACTTAATTAAATCATTATTATATCAATAATGGAATCTCATACAGCTAAACTAGCTCGACAGCGACTAGAGTCAATTAAAAAATATATCCCTGTTCGTGATTTTGTCAAGCAAAAATTACAAGAACGTCAACAAACGCAGGAAGAATTTGCCGAAGAAACAGAACAGTTATTTAAACTGGTTACAGAGCCTACCAAAGGTCTCCTTCCCGCGTTAGAGCAAACTGCTAAAGCAAATGAAAAAATAGCAGAGAGAACTATAAAAACAAAAAAGATTCTAAGAGAACTTCCAGGTGAAATAGCTGCTGCTCAACCAATGCGAGAAATACTTGAAGGCATTGACCAAGATCGTGCTGAAATAGGTGATATAAAGGATCATACACCAGAACCAGAACTAAAACCAAAATAAGTAAGGGCCAGAACTGTAGTGAATGATAAATTCACCGAAAGAGATATTTCCTTCATAAAAGATATTGAAACGGTAAGATTACCTGCGCTTGCCGTGCACAGCTTTGATCAGAGAGAAAAATTTCTAAAACTCGAGTACGCCGATGATAATTTAAGTCGTGAAACCTGGTACAAATGGATATTTCGCATACACCACGGAGTTGATCAGGCCCGAAATGATGATCCAAAATATATTGCATTTGATAATGGAATAAACAATTATCTTAAACAGTTACAGCAACAACAACGACAACCACTCCAAACAACAGGTAAGAAAAAAGAATGACAGGATTCAAGTTCTGAACCCGACGCCACTGTAAGTGGTATTGGTACAGGTACCAATGGAAGTGGTCTTATTACCTCATGCCCCAATAACACCCTTGCCGATATTAAACGATTAGAAGTTCTGATTGGCGGAAAACGAGCTGGTAATAATTCCCCAGAAATCATTAATGAAGCAGCTGATATTTGTCAGAGATTATTTACAGGCGGTATCATGGATATTAATGTTTATCGATCCCTCATTGATGAATCGCCGATGATTACCACAGTGATCAAGAGTATTGGGTGTGGCTCAATTAAATTAGTATTATATCAATAATGGAATCTCACACAGCTAAACTAGCTCGACAGCGACTAGAGGCAATTGAAAAATATCTTCCAGTCCTTGATTCTGTCAAACAAAAATTACAAGCATCAGGAGTCTCAGGTGGAATTTGCAGAAGGTGCAGAACAATTATTTAAACCGGTTACGAAGGCTACCAAAGATCTTCTTCCCGCGTTGGAGAAAAGTGCCGAGGCTACAACTGCAACACAGCAGGTTATCCGAGCATTACCAGGACAAATTAAAGAAGCTATGGAGTCTGCTGATAAAACACGTGATGAAATTCAAGACGTTAAAGATATCGTCGAGGATCTGTCTAAGCCAGAAATAAAAACTCGGTATTTTAATAAGCAGGGTTATTTAGAAGTTATGAATAATCCCGTTAAGCTTGCTGCGGCGGGATATCAGCTGCGGAGTCAGTTTCTAAAACCAGAGTTTTATAACACTTTAGAAAACGATTGGATTGCTAGGGTATTTCGTGAATATAAGGATATTAAACAAATCAGTCAAAAATTTAAAAAAGAATATGATGATTTTGTTGAAAAGGTTTATGAAATGAAAAAAAGTGTTGGAAGGCCAGTTACGTCACCAAGAAAGCAGAGATCTCGACGAAAGAGACAACCATCACCTGACCCCGGTGCAACTGGGACTGGTCTTGGTACGGGTACCAGAGGAAGTGGTTTTATTACTCAATGTCCCGATAACGTCCTTGCCGATGTTGAACGATTAGAAATCCTCATTGGAGGAAAACGAGCCGGTAATAATTCCCTAGAAATCATTAATGAAGCAGCTGATATTTGTCGAGATTATTTACAGGTGGTATCATGGATATTAATATTTATCGAGCCCTCATCGATGAAATCGCCGATGATTATCACAATGATTAAGGGTATACAATTAGATCAGTGACAAGAAAATAAGATGATTATACTTAATGCTCACCGTGGACTGATCATAGTCAGGGTGATAAATTCGGGATTACCAACATATAAAGCGTACTACGGGGATGGACTCGGTGATGTTGTTCAGGGTCTATTTAGAAGGATAGCCCCAAAAGCAATACCGATTGCAAAGCAACTGGGAATGAAAGCTATTGATGTTGTTCGTGATAAAGTTATTGGTGCAGTTGGTGATGTTGCCGGTAAAGCATTCTCGGCAATCAAGGATAGACTAGCACGATTAATACGACGAAAATCTCAGCCAGTAAAACTACATGGTACAGAAGGTCTGCAAATGTTAGTAAAATAATAAATCAAGCTGCTAATCAAAAACTGTCAGAGTTGGCCGGTAAACCCCTATCTGAAAAAGAAAAATAAATAAATAACTGCTAGTCTGCTAGACAATAACAAATATAATAAAATGTTCAAGCGTGTGTCTGATCCCGCACTCGATATGGACGCACCAGTTCTAAAGATGAATCGATATGTGATTATCAGTATTATTCTTATGACGCACGACAGCCAAATCAGCGTGGAAGAATCGAATTACAAGTTCAGGATACAAGCAAATATTTCTTACCCGCTGAAGCATTTATTGAAGAAGAAGGTGAAAAACAGATAATACTGAATACGGAGCTGATATTAGGGTTGGTTTTGTAAATGATGGCATTATGGTGTTGTTCGACAGTGCTACGTATATTATCGACGGAAGAAATATTTAATCAATTCAGAAAGACGTCGACGTTGCCACGACGATACTTGGCCTTGCAAGATACAGCGACGATTATTCAAGATCAGCTGGTCCCTCAATGATGTTTGTGAAGGATACTTCTGATCATCCTGACAACAGACAGTATAATATAAGACGACCAAGAAACAATGCTGACAAGGTTGACGCTGATGTGTGGCCGGTGGTTCATGGTGCTAATCCAGAATTCAACTTAGGATTCGCAGCACGTCGATCAATTCTGAAAGATGGTAGTAGAAGATTTTCATGTGCAATTCCACTGTCACATATTTTTGGATTTTGCAGAAATGTCAGGAAGGTCATTTTTAGAGCCAAGCATACAACTGTACTTGTAAGAAAAGCTACTGCCGATGATGTAATCTGGCGACCTGCTGGTAATGCTGGTAAAGTAATACTGACAAAACTTTCATTGTGGATGCCAACAATGACTCCATCGATCGTTGAAGAACAACGGCTACTCTCTTTTATGGACTCAGGTTGTAAGTCAACATTACCATGGTTGACGATGACCACAGATATTGTTCAAAGTACAATTAATGGTTTATTCACATGGTAGATAGCATCACAACAGGGTGTTTCTGCACCGCGAATAAACTCACAAACACATAGTACAATGATATTTGATAAACTTGGTGTTACTGAAATGGACATCAAGAATCATCCGAAGATGTATTATTAAATTTGAAATTAATCATGTTGCACGTGCATATCATCGTTTGATGACATTCATGGGACGTGATCAAAAAATATTGATTCTGGTCTGCAAATATCACAATTAGATTTTACAACGCTGTATGCGATCTATTATTTCTCAATGGAACATTTGGATTTAGTTAGGCAATCTGTCGTTGATATACACTTTCGAGCTCGTGTGGCAAGAGGAGCAATTGCTAATTACAGAGCAATCGCTGTTATACTCAGCGATAAACAATGTTGCTTGAAGGTGTTGGTGGACGAATGAGAGTAATTGATTACCCAGTTGAAAACATGTAATTAAATCGATCATGATATTATAAAGTCATATCATCATGTTAATGTTACTCTGAATCCTGGTCAGATTAAAAAGCTACAATCAGTATATTAAAAAAAATCGGGAATAACTATATTACTGAAATCAGCACAACTCACAGGAGGTCCAAATAAACTATCACTGACAGAACGTCAACCAAACAATCAAAAACCGGTGTACGACTCGATCTTTCTGCGGGCGCCATTAGCGACATTGCCAAGACGGGTGGTATATTTCCACTTCTCGCAGCTATACCAGCTTTGATAGCCGCTGCAGCTCCAGCTGTTGCAAAAGCAGCTGCACTTGGTGCTGTTGGAACTGCCGCTGGAATGGCATTAAAGAAAGCAACAGGAAAAGGAATAAATACTTCCAAACAAGGGAAAGGTCTAAGACTGCCAGGAAGTCCTTATTCATGGTATGGAAAAGGTCTAAGACTTCCCTGGACACTTCGTTAGACGCAAAACGTCTCCTTCCCATGTCCAATTTTGATTTACTTGATGCTGCTGAGAGATTAAATATCAAAAACTTCAGAGGTGTTTTAATCCATGATCAATTACCAAAACAACCAAATCGTGTTGAGACCGGTATCATCAATCTTGATAGAAGTTCTGGTCCAGGTACTCACTGGGTTGCATACGCGATTGATCCACGTGGGATTATTTATTTTGACTCGTATGGGTTGGCACCACCGAAGGAATTTTTAAAATATGTCAGCGGAGTGTAAACTCCCGTATGGTATTCAACATTACCAACACAGACAATAACTGATCCGCCAATATGTGGCCGTGAATCACTTGCTGTACTCGATGCTATTTCAAAATCTTCCGATGCACCTCATAAAGTTGTAAATGTGTACACGAGTTCTGTTTTAAATAATCACTAATCGTATAATGGTTGATATTTATGGAAGATCCTCTATCAGAGACAAGAAGAAAAAAGATATCGATTTGTCGAAATACGCTACAAAAGATGAACTCGCCGAGCTTATCGATTTTCAGGCATCGACAGAGATGAAGTTGTTATTTTTCAGGATATATATGGTGTCTTAAAGACGAGTAATATTAAGTGGATCGACAAAATTCGAAGAGTTCTCGGTGCTACCACGGATAATATTCCAGTATTTACTGACGGCGGTAGAATCAGAGACTCAAATGTATCAATCGCAACTATCAGAAATGAAATTACAAAAAGTGTTGATGATCGTTTACGATCCACCGGTGATACAATGACAGGTACACTCAACATGAATGGAAATAAAATCGTTGTTTTAAGAGAACCAACAAGTGATGAAGATGCCGCAGCGAAGAAATATGTGGATGATAAAGATACTACAATCGATGGCAAATTGAATACACTACAAGCCTAGTATGACGTTCACGTAAATATGTTTTTAAATACTCGTAGAAATTTTCAAAAACTTAAAACCTCAGATGATTTCTTTGGAAGTCCAATGGTTGTTGACATAAAACTCTCTGAAATGAACACAAACCTAGAAGATATTGTCAGTGGAATTCCTGATATCGTTCAAAAAACTAATCTGATTAAAATTCCTCACAAACAGATCACCAACGTGGTATACACAGTATCATCAGGATCATCAACATGGTCACAGCAAAATAACACTATCAAACATACCGCGGAAGTCACTGGTGTGTATAGGCTGTCTGTGTTCAGTGCTGCAAAATTTAGGATATTTACCACATTTCCATGGCGTCATTCGACCGATAATTTTTCTGGAACCGTGTCTATTGTATTAAATAAAGATACCGAAGAAACGTGTATACTGGAACCATCTGATAAAAAAATTAACCGCAGCGTCTTACTGGTGGTGTCTGGAATTTGTCTCTGAAACACCTCAGTTGATTACTTAATACTTTAGATTATATGATTTCACCGACGTCAGATCTGAATATTGTAAACAAATACAGATACGAGCAAGTTTGTTTATTACAGACACAACTGAAAAACATCATTGACGAGTATACAATAAAAATAATAAAATACCGTAGACGTATCGTTGTTACTGATATAATTGTTTATTCTGCATCTGCCGTAGTCGCTGAAACAGCAACTATAATCGGATCATTGTCAGCGTCATATATAATAGCACCAGTAATAGTAATTGGTGTTGCGGTTGTAACCGGCATGGTTGGTATTCTTAATATAATTGCAAAAAAAATATCTACGTGTGCGGCTGATAAATTACATGATTATCAAATATTGCTATCAGCGGCAACACACGCACACGCCAAATTATTATCACTGATATCATCAGGTCTCAATGATGGAATAATATCAGATCAGGAATTCGCAGAAATGATTAAGATTTACTACGACGCCGGAGGTGTGGTAACTGGAAATTAAAACCCAACACCGATGGTGTCGTCAGAAACAGCGACAAAGTCAACTTTTTAATTTAAATCCTGATTTAAAATCAGGAAGTAAATAATAATAATGACTACTCAGCAAGAACTCCTCCAACAAATAGTCGCTAATACAACACCACCAACAACTACTATGGTATCAACGAGCTAAACTAATCCTGAATTCGATATTATCTTTCCAACGGCAATTCCAGCCGGCGAAATAGCATTAGCACAATTGCGAGTATATCACAGCTGGCCAAATATTAGATCAAAATCATTCGGTGGGTTACCCGCAAATAACTCGTTAGTTTTTTCTTATAAAATTAGCCCCGATGGAACCCCGATTGGCAAGTTGCTGGTATTTCTACGGGCAGATATCAAATCGAACAGATCAATGATGAATTCCAACGCAAAATTAAATCTATCACAGGAAAATAATCTAAAATCGCTATTACGGTTCATGAACCAGCATTATCAGTCGCCATTGAAATATCAACGCCGGAATACGCCGTAGATATATATCAATCATCGATCAGAACTGTATTAGGATGGCCAGAAGTTCCACCGGTTTATGAGAGGCCTCCAGAACCTAAACGAGTTGATTTTACAGCAGATAAAAAAAAATATTTATGTCACTTCTAGAATACAGAAAAACTGTTGTATGGCAGAATCTGGAAAATTTTAAACACGTTGACGCAGATAGTGATCCAGCGAAAGTTGTGATAAAATACAAACCCGATGGTACGGTAGATTCGTCCTATTATTTCCACACCACCAGCGGAGATCCAGCCATGAACGAAAAAACTCTTTAAAAATTTTCCGAACCCATTAAATCTGAATATAAGCGTATATTTGATCAACTACGACAATTGCTGAATAACTACGTGCAGGAGTACCCAAACGATAATCTGAAATAACAAATTATTGCAACAATACAACATCTGAATCGAGTCATGTTTGATCTTTGGTATGTTGGTCGATTCGTTGTTGAAACAACGATGACGCCGGTAATGAACCAGCCGATTATCCACCTGAAAAAATAACTATTCAACGAATATTTCTCAAACACTACGCGATAAGAGAAGAACAATTACCAACATTTGTAATACCGGAATTTAACGCAGATGTGTTGAGAAAATCAGTCAATGACATGATTGATGAAAATTTTCAAGTGATATATGAATCATGGAGAAAAATTCTCCACCGGCGATTATTTTCAAACATGACAATGATCGATACGGTGGAGGTCGTCATGTATCACCAGGTGTTGTAGCAATCACATCAACGATCGCAGTTAATCTGGTGTGTGACACCATCGATGGAAGTTATCGCGTAGACGTTGAAAAATCCAAACTGGCACAACAGGGATATATCCTATATTCATTTACCCCCGAAGTACCTCCTGCGATTTTAATTGTGTCAGTGCCAGTTAATCCGGTTTATCTGCGATGTCATAATCCGCTGTTGTCACGGATACATTTTAGACTTACTGACCAGGCCGGACACTTGATTGATTTACGGAATGAAGTTCTGGCAATAAGTTTATATGTACGCTCATAGAGCGTCATCGTAGATCTTCGCGCTCGTAGCGTCCGTAGAACGCCAATAGCGTCATCGTAACATCCTCGCGGTCGTGACTGATCTCTTCTCAATTTAAATTACACGAATAAATATAATCGATGATGCAATCATTGCAAATAATTGCCGAGATAAAAACAAAAAAACAAAAAAACATGCACAACAATTGATGGTGTGTTATTATTGTCTAAACAAACTTCGTAGTAAGATTATCGATGATGCAATCAATATAGCAAAAAATTCTCAATTAATGGGAAAAAAAAGAAATCTGAATCTGAATGAATATTATAATGAAATTTTATTTGTTTTACTAAACAACAAAAATAAATTAGAATAAAACATAAATACTATAATCTGATTCTGAATCCTTATTGACTTTCGTCGGTGACTTTGTCGGTGTCTCTACAATGGATCATTTCACGCGCTGACTTCGTTTTTTTAACTGTCGCACACGTGAACTCATAATCTTTTTTGTTTCGTATTCGCGTGATAACTCTGATCGAACTTTTTTAATCGCACTTGCGAGTGAAATAAATTTTTGAATATCCTCATCATCGACAACAAGCAGAGATTGTCTCACGGCCTGTTGAAGTAACTTAATGAATCTATGGTCGGCTGCTAGTGTATATCTTCCATCGTATTTCCGTTCCTGTAACGTTTCAAAATCATTTATAATTTTTTCAGGGTCCAATTGTTCAGATAATTCTATATCCTCGTCATTTAATTTTTTACTCTCAGAAATAGCTGCATGAATATTTTCTGAATTCATTATATGATAATATTTGTTTAAAATTAAAAAAAAAAAAATATTTGTATATCTGAATCTGTGTAGTGTGGATTTATTTTGTAAACAAATACTGCATAAAATCCCTGTAAGGGTTTTTGTCTCCTTCCTGTTAAAAATGCTTTCTTGGATTTTGCAATGCAGCGGAAAAACAGTAAAAAAAAAAACAAAAAAAACCCAAAAAAACAAAACAATCGGCTGCAGTAACAAGCGGGTAACTGCTTAATTACTCTAGCGGAGAAATCGTTGCTTGAGAAAAGTTATCTCCGCTATCATCTGATACAACAGGGAAAGAGTGAAATATTATTTTTTGTTTATATTTATGGAATATGCCGATTTGGTTCTTTTATCTGCGACACAATATACCGAAGCTGGGTGAAATTCAAAAATATTTTGCAGCTGCATTCATTGATGGAAATATCATTTTTTGCCAGTCTCTATATTTACAGATTTAACAACCCTAGGAAATTTACAATATTTCCCAGTATTTCCAAATTGTAAATTCTGACTTTGTGTAATAGCTTGTAAATTATCCAAAGAATTATAAATTTTCCTGCCATTAATGTGATCGATCACAAGTCCGTTTTTAATTACTCCGTAAAAACATTCATATACGAATCTATGTGAGTAATAATCTTTTCCCCAGCACGAAATCTGAGATAACCGGTATTTACAACATTACCGACTGGTCTTTTCCGTCTGCAGTGCCTGATTGCACCATCACGAGATGCCTCATAATTCTTAATGGTACGATGCTTCAAAAATTCCTTTTGCTTCATTTATGCAATAATGAATTTGTCTAAATTATTATTTTGTTGTTGGGTGTGAAAATCTGGCGAGATAATCTTCGGCGTTTCTTATGGGGGGTTTGACTCCATCGGCGTTATTTTTTTATCATAATATCATTTCAGCTCTCTGTATTTTCTACCACCACATTGCGCACACAACTGAGTTTCTCCTCTGACTCCAACACCACATCGTAAGCACGGTTTTGGTCCTAGACTCGCGTTCCGAACGCTTTGCATGTGATATCCACAGAATTCATTTACGCAGTTTTTGTTACAAGGAACTGAACAACCCATCATGAACCACTTGCATTTATTCTTTGCTTCAATATATATATATATATATATATATATATATATATATATATATATATATATATATATATATATATATATATATATATATATATATATATATATATATATATATATATAAAATCAAAATTTAATTTAAATATATATTTTGGCTTAATTATAATATGGAGTAATTTATTTTATTACTGTAATTAAACCTTCTAAAGCTAGATTTGATCTAGATAGAATAATCTCTCAATTACCAAGGCGAGTTCTGGTTAATTTAACGAATAAGACTCTAATCAATCGTATCAGTAAAGCCAAGAGAGAATTTCGTAACACGGTGCAGCTCATGTATGGTCAACATTCAGAATTGTACGCGGCACCGGTGTGTCGATGCTACAATTAATGATAAACGAACAGCGACAATTATTGATTATCTCGACGCTGCACGAAAATATATTTTTCGAATAAAATTTATCGTGGCAACAGACGACGACACATGGATTGTTCGTGACAAATGTGATTATGTTCGCATGTCTCGTCAGGGTCATAGTGGAAGTATTGTAACGATAAATAAAAATTCAAAACCAGGAATACTGACTCGAATTGATAGACCTTATATGAACGAACCTATCCTGTAACGGCAGTTGTTTAGGCGATATATGTATTTAATGATAAACCTGACATTGATAAACTTCTCCCGATGAAAGTTTCTAAACTGAATTGTGTTGCTGAACGAGTTATAGAACATTTTACAAAATCAAAACGAGGAAATGGTTTTGCAGAACACCGTCGTAAAACAATAAACGATTGGGCAGAAACAGTTAAAGATACGGGAGCGTCCATCAACGATGTTGCTGAGTTAGCAAGAAAATTAAAATTTCCAACAACAGTATAAACACTAACAGGTGAGATTTTATACGAATTGAAATAGAAATCACGAGGAGATCCAACAGTGATTATAGATCATAACGGACACTCGTGGACGAGTGACGTAATGATATTTCCACTAGACTGAAATATTAAATTTTACAGCAGAAATATGTTTGATTTTATCAGAAATATCAGCAAGAATGATCCTGTTTCTGTTTGGTTGTTTCAGAGTTCAGAATCTGTGGATGGTGACAAAAATCACCATAACCAGTTTGTACACCCAACAGAGACATGTATCGTACAGAATACCTCCACGACGAAATGAAAAATCTCGAGTTGAAATACTCCAATGATGATCATGAACAATTACTCGGTATTTGTTTTACAGTTCCATCAGTTGCTGCACATGCTGCTCAGAAGAAAAACTCATGGATGCCAACACGACGGGAATTTCTCGAGGACATACAACGTAGTTGCATCGAATACGGTCATGGAGGTTTATGGAACACAAAATACGATCACAGCGACATTGTATCGGCTGACATGGTTGCATGTTATCCAGGAAGTTTTCTTGGGTTCGGAGAATGTTCTGAGTATTTCAAATGATTTGGTCATCCAAAACATGAAATAGTTGGAGTTGCGATAAATGGGTCTCTACCTGGTTTTTATTTAACAGGATTTGCTCAAATTATGTCATTTGAGTTAGCATTGAATCTACATCCTATCGTTTATATTTGCTTTGGAAAACATTTTTCAGAAAAATGTTGGGCTCCAATAGTTTTACTGAGATTTATGCTTGATTCGGGTATTTTGATTTCATTGACGATCACCAAAGCAATTATATCGTATAATTCTCAAAAACATGTTTGGTTACCGCCTCAAAAGAAATACTCCGATGATGAAAATCCGGATATAACCGATTATGGAAATAAAACCGCAAAAGATCTAGGACAGAAAATAATCGGTAAATTTACTCAAGGTGGATCATATGATCACTAAGGACATTGTTGTAGATTAATCATCGATGATGCTGAATTGGATTTCATTATTGCTGATACAACATCGAAAAATACATGTGTGGGTCGAGAAAATGCTTATTTGTCTGATGGAACTAAATTAGGCACGATTTTAAGTTACACTGAAGGTGAATCACCGCAGTTTATTCATTTCAGATCTTCGATGCTTGCTTATGTTTCAATAAACTTGCTGTCTATGATTAATCGATTTGCTGATACCGCTGTGAGAGTTGCAACAGATTCGTTTTATATCAGCAGAAAATATTTGGAATCACTGAAACAATTACATATCGGCAATGATGCTGATTGGGGTGGTTGGCGAATAAAACGAGGACAAATTTTAGATCACTCTGCTTCAGATGATTATAAGCCAGAAGCGATATTTTATAAAAATAATGGTTTATCAGAATTATCATCGGCTCCATCTGTGTTTGATCCTGTAACCCGTCATAAAACTGTTTATCGCAATGGGTGTAGTGGTTCTGGTAAAACAACACGCGCGATTGAATTATTTCGACGCTTAAATAAATCAGCTAATATGATTGTTTTGACACCCACACATAGACTTGCACGAGAAATGAATGAACGTGGAGTTAATTCGTGTACATATCACAGTTTCTTTCGATGGAAGGGAGATATGTGGACTCCTGAGCGAATGGACGAGAGATATATTCCTAATATTATTATTTGGGATGAGATCTGTACGGTATCGTTGGAGGTATTAAAAATATTTCTCTATTGGTTGTCGACGAAAAATACTGCGATTATCATGTGTGGTGATCATGATCAACCTCTATCTTTGACTGGATCATCTCCACATGGTTGGCTGAAAATGTTTATAGATTATTATGAGGAGATAACTGATGATCACAGAGCTATTGATGAACCACTGAAAACATTTAAAAGATTGATCAGACTGCAGCCAGATAGAATTCAGTGTGAGATAATGCGTGAAATAATTCCAGAAACACCGATGGAGGGTTTTTGGAATTTATGGAGGCGTATTGATTTGATAGTTGCCAGTAGAAAAATTGTCAGAGATACACTTCAGGAAAAGTTATATCAGTTACACAAGGAAAGATTTTCAGATTTATCAGATTTTCAGATTTATCAGTTCCTCTTTGTTATCGCTCAGCAGATACTCGAAAACAAAATGTCAAAGTCGATATTCCAGAAACCAATGATAAACAAAAACTCGTTCTTAATGATATTGTTGTTGTTGATTGGTTTCATGGAAGTTGCACGAGTAATTTCATTATTTAACGCAGTCATCACACTTAGTAGTCTTGTAATCCATTCACGAGATCTTTTGTCTTTCTGAACTTTATTCAGAGATATTTCCTTTGCATATTGATATCCAAATAACCGCTCAGCAAGTGTTCAATTAAATCGTTCAACGATTGCCTGATCGCGATGAATTGCGGTATGTCCTCGTCTGATTTTAACGTTGTGTTGCTTCATCAACGATGATACTGCGCCAAAAAATTCCTTGCCAGGATCAACCTGTAGTAGCTGTGCCCATCGTAGACCACCGCGTTGATATATTCGTTTAAAAGCAGATGCAATTTCAGTTGTTGTTTTAGTTGATAGCGGCACTGCCTTTTATATCCACTTGCAACGTCAACGACAGTTAACGCGTATTTGTATGTGCGTGATTGACGTCTACGTGTTTTAATAGTATCATGAGGTAAAAACAAAATATCTGCTTGATGAACTTCATTGGGAGCGCTAACATCAAAATGTGCGTACTGAATTTGTTTAAGTGGTGGTAGATAATTTGCCCTATTGCCTGTCGTGCTAACCAATTCGCAGCAACAGAACGTGTGACATTTGCTGCATCAGCAAGTTTACCAATCGCTGTTTTACCCCTCCAATATCCTCTTGGGCTATAATAAACCGATTCCACTATAATAGTTATCTATGATTAATTACCAGCTCCTAGCACTAGTTTACCTTTCATTGCTGATTTTACTAGGAAGCTAGCAAGTTTTTCTCTGAGAGATTTATTTTTTATCGAATTTAACGCGTGAATCAACTTCACATCTGCAATATGTCGTTGTTGTAAATCTTTATTTTTATACACAACATCATGAATGTAGCACGCTTAATCAATCGCATTTATTCGATACTCTCCGGGTCTTGGTTGATCTCGTTCGTCAAGTCGGATATCAAGTCGGGTTCCAGGACCACAATAATCAGATGTTTTTCTCCTGGATATTTAGCCCATGAGCTTCTGGTAATTTTCCCAGTGAAGCAGCGATATCACCACCTGTCTTCGTACGAGACGAAATAAATCTGTATTTGCTTGTACCACATTTTACACACTTGCCTGTAAGTGCAAGTTTTTTTACTTTTTTGTTATTATTGTTGTTAATCCGCTGGTGGGGGTGGATGCTCAGCATCGAACGCAATATAAATTCATATTATTTATTATATTTGTACAACATGGATGTCATTGACTTCTCAGTCACACGAAAGCAGGAGACAATCAAGCTTCATGCAACACTACCAAATTCTATAAGGATGATAATAATTGGTCCTTCTGGAAGTGGTAAAACACAGTTGCTACTTAATCTAATAATGCGGTGGATGAAGTGGGACAAATTATACTTAGTGGCACCATCTGTAGATGATCAACAATGTTATGACGTACTTAAGGATTTTAATGAAGAAGCGAAGTCGTTGGATGAAGATGAAGATGATAATGATATTATTGATTTTATCACCGATATTGACGAAGCACCGTCCGTAGATGATTTGGATGAACGCATTAATAATCTCGTGGTATACGATGATGTTATGCTAGACAAACAATCAAATCCAACTCGGATATTTTCCCGAGGCAGACACAAAAATACTGATGTTATATATGTCACTCAGCGATATACACAAATTCCTAAAGTGATCTGAGATAACTGTAATGTTTTAGTTGTGTTTAATGGAGTAGATACACATACGTTAAAAAATATTCATTATACTTGGTGTTCAGGGGATATGGATATAATTAAATTCATAAACTTTTTTTCAAAAGCACAAGCTACGCCACACGGATTTATTACGATAAATTTACATGATCCTCGGTCGAGGTATCGTGTGGGTCTTGATAAAATCTATTCAACGTAAATATCTAGATCTAACGAAATCGGGTATAGAATACCATATGTTTTATAAATGGTATCCATATATTTGTTTTATTATATAAAGGCATTTCATCTACCTCTGGTTTAAAATCATCATTATCAACCTCTGGTTTAAAGTCATTAGATATTTTTTTTCTATTATATTGTTATAGTAATTTTTTAAATTTTGTTCGTGTAATATGATATCTCTCTTCGTATAATTTTCTTTTATCGGAATACTAGGCATTTCAGATTCGACAACATCATTTCTTAAATATCTAACTTTTATTCGCGGCTTTTTATTTTCTACTATTCTCATAAGACGTTGAAATTCAATACCGTATTTAGCCTGCACTTGCAAGGTTGACATTATTTTATAATCATTCCTGATATCTTCTTCCTGTTGCTTTGTTAGTTTGAGACCTTTTGGCATTTTAGTTTAAAGTATATAGTGTATATTGTTACGTATATGTAATTAAATTGCTTGTGTGTTAGTTTTAAAAAAAAAATTTATTTTAATTTTGCTTCATGATTATTTTCACGGGATTTGATATTTTGAAAGAATATTCAGTCTAATTTGAACTTAAAAGGTAATACTTTATCATTATTTTTAGCTCACTTTGGTTCATAGATTTTGTAAACACTACGCGAAAACGATTGGCTATTGTCAAGGTCATTTCGGCCCACGTGTTAGTCTGAATAAACAATGTTTAATTTTTTAATTTATTTCAGTGTGAGAATTTGCTTCTTAGATAGGGCTATTCTTGCATACGTGATAAATGGCATTTTGTTTTTATTGCGCTGTTCAAGTTAGTGAATCACGTAGCCGTCACGTGATCTACCATGTGATCTAAAATCGCGGCTTTAAACAGACGCTCTCTAGTAGATTTAGGCAGTTGTATTTTAAACCTTGAGGGCTCAAGAGGTTATTATTGTTGTTGCCAGATTGTTTTGAAGTTTATCTATTTTTTGGAATTTAATAATTTATTCTCTAGAAAACTAAACAAGTGCTTCATATTTATAAACGTTCTGGGAAAAAGAAATTCAGTGGAAATTTATTCTGGAGTTTAACGGAAACATAAACTGTGATTCAATTGAGGATCTGTTACCACCAGTACAACGACCTAATCTGACGTCATCGCCTCCATATTGGAATATCATCAAGATTTGAACCCGGATTCTATTAGAACTGTTTAGTGATAGGACTTGCATTTTTCAATCTCAGGATTAATTTTTGGATTATATTCACAAACCGTAAGTCCTATTTAAAATTTTTACATTGTTTTCTAGGGAAATAAATTATTTTGTTAAAATTTACAAAGCTTGTTGGCTTCACTCTTTTCTCTTGTTATTTTTGTACCAGCCTACACGTTACAATATATAGTTACGAAAAAAATTTTAAAAAATATACCTGACGTACGTTTTTCAGTTAGAGACTGTTTTTAGTTTAAAGACTTTTTTTTCCCATTAACTAATTTGTCTTGTTTAAGACAATGAGCAGCAGGGACGGTGATTAATTCTCGAGATGAGTACCCGACGAGTAAATGATACGCTACAAAAATTGCAAGAACATTTGGGGAATAAATTCCAAAAGTCAGCATCAAGGATCTGCTAGTAAAATTAGGAAAATTATCAAAAAGCTAGAGGGGTTGGTTGGCGTTTATTAGCGTTAATTTTATATCTTTCGTAGTTTTCCGCAGGAAGCTTTATTTTTGCAATTCCAGGGTATCCCAATTAGAATCTGTTCACCCTCCCTGCGGCTGTTGGAGTTACATATATGTTTTGTGTACAAGCTGAGGTGCTTGGACGACAATAGAGGGATTTAGAATAACTACAGCAACAATATGGCGGGATAGCAATCAAATTCACTTAGTCTAGTGCAACAGTTAAGAAGTCTAAGTAGCGAAATAGTAGAAGCGGCTTCAAGCCATAAGGCTGAACACTGTTCAACGGGTAATCCAACGTTATGCACCCGGTCAGAGTCTGTTGACAAGCCAAGTACGAGCACAAGGACTTGTAGTATTAGCAACATCTTGACATGCGAAACACCCACCTTTAGATTTCAGAAGAATTTCTCATCCAAGAAAGGAAAACAGAAGAAAGGGACAGGTTTTGCATATCAGTGTGGGCCGTTTATTCGAACGTGTTTATTACTGGCTAGTCCATATTGCGAACAGGTCCCTAGACAAGATAAGACATTAACTTTGCCCAGTAACGGACACATCATCAGTGGTGTTCAGTTTGAGAAAGAGTGGTCTGAATATGAAATATAGGATCATATATCTGCTATATATGGTGAAAAACTTTGCGGAGCTGGCTTTGAAGTTGTGACAAGCATGCACACGGCTTTGGTAACTCCAAAATTACCAGTGGGCCGGACACTGAATGGTGTTATGCTTAATAAACTTACAAAAGATAAACCAATATACATTCGTCCAAATGTAACTCTTTGTGAAGGGGATCCATCTATAAGCATTGAAAATGGCATGAACGAGAAGAATGACATGCCAAGGACTTCAAAAGACGACCACGAAGGACTTCAACAAATTCATTCAATCTCGTAAACATCTTATCTTTTGACAAAACAGACACAAGTATTAATTTGTCAAAATCTGAAGACAGTAAAGAATCTTGTTTTGTGCTTGATTTACGTTATGAAAACCCACTATTGCATGCAAAAAGTGACTTGTCATCTCCTAAGAATGATTACGTGCAAGAATCCCCTGTCCATATCAGTTTACTTTTGCATATGCCATTCATGCCAGAGTCATGTAGTTCTGCTGTTCATTCCCCGTTGGAAAATAAAGAGCCACAAACTACTAGCCAACAGCAAGAGCAAAGTGCTACTAAGGTGATAGACAAAACTTAGGTGGATTATTTGAATCTGATTGACTCTTCAGTCGATGAAGAGATAGAAGAGGACATGCTCCAATATGCCCAGGAGCAGAGTTTGCTAGATTTAAGATGTAAAACGGACAAAACTGATATAGCTGTTCTTTAAAGGACTATCAGAACACATATCTAGCACCTGACATGTTCTTTGACATTATTATTCACAGAAGTCATGTACTGAATAGAACCATTCGAGCAGTGAATGATACTAATTTTTGTTTCTTTCATACAGTTCTAGTTAACTTTTCAGGAGAAGATGCTCAAGATGGTGGGGGGCCACGTAGAGAATTTTTTCGTTTCTTGGTACATTCTGTTTGTTCTGAGATGTGAATTTTTGAGGGACCTCCTGCTTGCAGATCTTTGGCTGTGATATACAAATGGTTCCTGGTGGAAAATATTTTCTGGCTCGAAAACTCATTGCAAGGAGTTTACTCAAGGTGGACCAGGTCCAAACTGTTTGAGCAAAGATGTATACTGTCTCTTTACTGAAGGTGAAGCTGTAAGTGTGAAATGAGTCCTGGATGATGGGAACATAATTACATATTTAAAAAGGTCTGTGAAGCGGTAAGGGCACTGATGAATACGGAATCAGATGAGACTTGGAAGAAAACAGTTTCTCGTCATGGTAAATTTCTTGCAGGTCAGGGACTGCCCATGATTTTCAATTCAAAATATTTGGAGAAGGATGACATTTGCAAGCTAGCAGTCAAACAATTCCTATTCTACAGGTAAATGTCATAACAATATTTATAAGTGTGTCTGTTGTCCTAAACATATTTTACCTGTACGGAGCAGGAAAAATATATGGAAATTGGATTTGTTGCAAATATCCACATTTATGACAAATGCACCCTCTGTTCAGATGGGGCTGGATCTAGAATCCCAAACCGTTGTCATTATGTACTTTATTTTCACAAGGTTTCCACAGACCACTGTATTTTGGAGAATTATTGCGCCAGTGCATGCATATATACATGTGTGTGTATGTATGTACATATATATATATATATATATATATATATATATATATATATATATATATATATATATATATATATATATATATATATATATATATATATATATACTGCTATATATATATATTTAGATGGGGCTTTGAACAGCTTTGAGATAATTAGAGACCAAGAAAGGAGAGGGGTGGCTATGCTATTTTTATGAATGATTTGGCAGTTTAATGCCAAAAAGTGACTATATGGTTAAAGAGTGAAGATCTCTGTGGTTTACAAGTTATGAATCCTGGGACAGAACCCAAAGGATAATGACAGACCCAAGTGCTATGCTGACTCCTTAACTTAATTCCCCTAGCAATACCAGGTATGTATTTTTGTATGCTTTAAAATTGGGGACTATAAATAGTCTTAATTATGGCCCAGTGGCCAATCCCCAGCAGATATGGACAGGCCTAGGATCCAATACCGGTTGCATACATGAATTGGGTTTTTCATAGTCCCCCCAAATAATATACATATATATTATTGGTGAAATAATCAACATTCTTTTTTCAGTGCCATATGTTCATGTGAAAAATATATCCTTAGACTTTTACATGTCAAAATACAAAATTTCCCATTATGTCATGATGCACTTGATGTGTGTGCCCATAGAAGTTCTAGTTCCAGCAAGAAATCTAGCATTTTACTGCATTATCTTCCATGAGTGGAAACTATTTATTGATGAAGATATTTGACTTGCCACCATTTGCCTGTCTATGAAATTATGTCCTCTGTACTGCATTGGCAATAGTTAAAATCTTGATGTGCTCCTTTCTCGTCAGATGTTGTGGTCATATAGTTCAAAATAGTTAACAAAATATCAGAACTCTGTGTTATCACAGACCTAATATTCTGTCAGATTCATGCTTTTTATGATGACCTAAAAAGTGTAGTTAAAATTAATGTGAACTTACAGGGGTGGGTTTGGGGTGGGTGGGTGACTCAAGACTTAATCTGCTAAGCTTTGATTCAGGAGCACATTTCATATAAAAATGTAAATATTGGACATATTTCATTTTGTGGTACCAAAAAAAGATATATTTGAACTCATAACTTTGTCATTTGTTACAATAATACTTTAATAATAATAATAATAATAATAATAATAATAATAATAATAATAGCAATTATAAACACTTTATTATATGATGATATCTTAGTTTGTATAATATATCATTCTCATATGAGGTCCACAAGGCACAAAGTGTATATGATGTGCATTACAAAGTAAATTGGAGAGCATGTATTTCAATATTTAAAGTGGCAGTTGTCCTTCAAAATAATGGTTATAAAATTTTTGTTTGGTTTGAAGACATTTAAATTTATTTAAGATGTAATGGATATGGGGAGCTCATTCCTTATAAGATATTCCAACTGTCCCCTACTTTCTGCCTGCTTTATTGCCTTTCAAGCATAGCCCGAATTTGTCCTTACTATTTCACAGAGGGTCATTGGAAAGACTGCTATATATATCTGGCTATGGGATGGAGATCTTAATGGCTTCCAAGTTATGGCCCAGGGTACAATGACATATACAGGTATATTGGCAAAGGCAATTTTTTAAAAAATGAGAAATCTTTCTTCATTGCAATAGTCAAAGGTTAATTCCAAGTATAAACCCATGCATTATTGCTAATGTGTTTAAGTTCTATCAAGATATGAAAAAAATAAAGTGAGTAAGCTCTGACCACCTCCACCCCTCCTCCCCCCACCAGTCGGGTTGGATTCTTTTTTATTGAAAAAAAGCAACTTCCCTCTCCAAAAAGATCAAGTGTAGCAAGTTTCACCTGGTACTTGTCGGAGTTAGGAGCTTGAAATAAAAACCATTTACATATTGTTCTTGTCACCAGTGACATCTAGATAGGTATGTCTTGCAATACAGTACATCATAATGCCAAATACACCGTATATACTCGCGTATAAGCCTGTTTGCGTATAACCCGACCCCCCAACTGAACAGGTATAAACACTAAAAAAGTGCATGACCCGCGCATAAGCCGACCCACAACTCCGAGACATCAAAAGATGCACGCGGTAAGTTCTAAAGGCATTTATTTAGGCAAACCTAGAGTAACAAAAAGTACACGTATACTTATCTCGGGCTTGGCATGTATGATTATTAAAATGAAATGGTAAAAACTTGTTTTAAAAGTAATTTAATTAAATGTTCTGTTTTCTTATTGTTTCTGCCTAATTTAGACTTGTGTATAATTTGATCGAACGATGACAAGAATTGAGCAATCGCGAGTTGCTGTAACACTACCTCTCCCTTCAGACCCAATTAATGTTTGTTTATGCATTATTGCACTGGACATTTTGTATCAATGCACCGGTAATTACGTTTTTATTTTGCCCTGAAATTGTAAATAAATAACTCATTAAAATTTGATCCCAGTATGACAACACAACGAACAACAATACGGTTTGATTCAAAGCTTGCAATTAGGATACTGAAAGTATTTCATAATGGCGCCACCGCATGTACATTGTAGGTTTGAACACGCGCTGAATGAAGTACATTCCGCTGAATGAAGTACATCCCGTGGAGTCAAATCATGGGCACTACTGCACTAAACTTTAATATCTCCAAAATACAATAATGAATTTTCAGAAATAATCCTTTGAAAATTATGCTAATACCGTAAAGCTGAGTTGTAGTTTGCTTTGATGTAAGCGACCTTACACCATACCTGTCAACTCTCACGCCGGGAGAAAAAAAAAAAAAAACTCTCGAATTTTGGGGTCATTCCATGCCTACCTCCCGATTTCATAATATCTGCCGATTTTTGCAGATAACTCCCGATTATTACATTTTGTCCTCGATTTTCATTTCTCCTAAAAAATAAAAGTCCTACATAAATATATGTCCTACATACATATCGTATGCAATGCATGGAAGCCATGTCCTGTATCAAGCTTTAAATTGTGTGGAAAGTTACGATGTTGTTCAGCCAAAACACATCGTAGCGATGACTGAAAAAATGTTAAAGCTACGTTAAAAATCTAAATCACACACACTCAGCCAAAACACAAAACTAACATAGATTGATGATGAGCTTAGCCATTATTAATACCACTCTTCGTGAACATGTAAGTTATGCCGGTTAGGTGCCTTGTTCGATTAAATTTGCGTACTTTTTCATAAATATTACCACAGATTTTTGGATCGCTTACATCATTGAAAATGAGTAAGTCGTGAGCGCGTGATTCAACATAAATGAAACAGCCAATAAGGACTTGCTGAAATGTTATCTCGAAGAATGCAATTTGGTCGCAACAATGAATAAAGCAAAAGCTGCATCTAATAATGTTTGGGAATAAATAAGGATTTAAGTGACGTTATGCACGCTTTGCACTGTGTAAGTACTGTACATTATAGTTCAGCCTGGTCTCCCCGGGTAAATTCAACCGGCCCGCGAATTATTAAGTCTGCATTTACCTTTATTTAATTTCGTGTTGGAGAAATCAGAAAATATGCACATGCAAAATAATAACAAAAACAACCATAGTACTTGATAACAGCTTAATAAGTGTCGGGTCACCGAAAATGATTTTTTTTTACATGCATATGTCTTAGAGCACAGAAAACAAATATTATTTCGTGTCCCAAGATTTACAGCCTTCACAGTAGTCAACCAAAAAACTTCAAAACTGTCAAGTTTAGACATTGGCCCACGGATAAGCCGACCCCCCTTCTTCTAGGCCTTTATTTTTTCCTAAATTATTCGGCTTATACGCGAGTATATACGGTAAACCCACACTCTGTCAGTGTAGACAATGTTCATGTCACAACTCTTTGATGAACATGCACAGCTATAAGAGCTGTCATGTGACCAGCAATTGACCAATTAGTTTTTTGTAAAGTAATTCAAAGTGAAATAATCATAAATAATGGTGACAGTGTTTCTAGTAAATTTGTTTCACGTATTTGCTGTGGTACAATTATTGCGCGCTTAAAATAGTGTCCAGAGAGCACAAAGATTGAATGACTATTTTCCTGCTGGTATGAGGAACGACAGCAGTATAGGATAGAGGGCAATAATTTGTAAAAGTATAAAATCAACAAATTCTGTGCAACACCAATGCCAACATGAAGTTGAACAAGACATAATTTTCATCCAATGAACTGTATGTGCCATTAGCCCAAATCATTAATGCATTGGTCTTCAAGAAATACCATGAGTTTGAACCTTCAAAGACCTTATTTACAAACAGAGCTAAAAAAATTTACAAGAAGACAAGAAAGAATCAAGACCATTGTGGTCACATGTAAAGAGCGGCATTAATGTTATTTTCCTAATTCCTATCACATTTGAGAATACATGGCTTATTAGCTGCAGAATTTTGAGACTGAAAGCAGCTCAGGCCCTTGCAAATACATACATACATACATATATATATATATATATATATATATATATATATATATATATATATATATATATATATATATATATATATATATATATATATATATATATATATATATATACTATATATATATATATATATATATATATATATATATCGGTTTTCATGGGACCAGAGAGTACTTTACACAGATTGTTTAAGATTGGTATTGTAATGGATGATAGATTTTTCCTACAGGATTATATTGGAAATCAAAATTATATGTGGATTACCAGTAATGTAAGTTTAGTTTTGATGGAGATGTTGGTGCTGCTGGTTTTCATAGCTTTCTTTGATACAAAGATTCTTTCTGGTTTTAGATTTATTGTCACTTATTTTTTACATTGAATTATACCCAGTAAAGTTATTTCCATGAAAGATAGTGTGTTAGTGGTGGTCATTTGATCAGTATTTACAAGTTCATTTCACATTAATAGAATATTTCCAGTTTTGATGAGAATGCAATAGTTACTGAATACATCATTTAGACTTTTTTGCATAATTTCAGAGTGAAACCAGCAATGAACTAGTTCAAAGAAGGACTAGATTCAGCTGGCAAACTTTGGACGGACTGCATCAGTCTTTCTTCAGATGCATTCAGGGTAGTGTTCCTTGGTATGCAGGAGCCTATCACCTACGAGCCTTTAACGAACTATGCACTGTACAAAGGTCTGTAAAGGGATCAAATGCCTATGAACAAGAAGATATGTTATATTCATGGGAACTCTTTATTCAGATGTTGGAGAAAAATGAGTCGGATCAAAACCTACCGAGTTTATTGGTTTTTATCACAGGTGCAGATAAAATTCCACTCGTTGGGTTCCCAAACAAAATTAGTGTAAAATTCTATGACAGTGAAACAAGTCAAGTTAGGTATCCCTGGGTGTCAACTTGTGCACTCAAAATAAACTTACCCAGAGGCTATGACAAACCAGATGCATTTGAAGACCGGATGATGTCTTTGATTCAAGAGAGCCATGGCTTTGGGAAACTGTGATAGACAATGTAATTTTGCAGTATATTCACTCATTACAAATTAGTTGAGATTTAATTCAGACATACTGGATTTTAAGATTTTATTTCATATTAAATGGGACAGAGTAGGTCTTTCTGTTTATACTATGTTCCCACCATGAATATGGCGAGGTTTGTTCATCTCTCCCTTGTATATGTATTTTTTTAAATGTGTGTGCAACTAATGTCACAAATATTCATGGACAGTTCGTAAACTTGGTAGCTATTGTTGACATCAAGTGATCTTATGCTTATCTATGTCCATATATATACATATATAAATGGTTGGTCAACTATTTTGACAACATTTGATGAATTACTATGAAACCTGGCTTGACATTATTGATATCAGAGCCTGTAAATATTGCTTTCTCATCACACTGCCAAGACATGGTTACAGTTGAGACTCTTTTTTTTATACGTTTTGAATGTTCTTTTTCACATTTCTACATAATACGTGCTGGCAGAAATAATACTTTCTTTTGCTTGAAGTACTGATTCGAACAAGAAGGGAGTCAGGGGCATCCATGTTTTATGTACATATTTCTAGTTATACTTATTTACTACAATGATTAGTGTTCATGAAGCTGTATAGCACACTGATCCTGTTGTGCTATATGATAATGAAGACTAACAATGAAAATCTAATGTTTATCTTTTATTTTAGTGGATGGTCATGGTAAATCAATCGTTGAACAAGAACAGTTAGAATAGGACAAATTATGTATACAAATCAAATGGGGAAGGTATCATCTTAAATCAATATTGTAGTGCAGTGATTCCCAACATTGTTGGCTGTGGACCACCAGGGGACTGCAGGGTTATTCCAAGGGGTCGACAAATATTTTTTTTTTTCATTTTCTCAATTAACGGAGCCTAAAAGTTCAACTGCATGTGGGGGTGCACAAATTTTTTGAAGTTAAGAAGGGGTCCTCATACTCCGAAATGTTGGGAAACACAGTTGTATGGGACAGCTCTTCTTTGTGCATGTCATTTGATAAAAATGTGAATTTCACAAACTAGTTTCAGACATTTTAAAAGTTTCTTGGTAAAAGACAAATGTAGCATGTAGAGTTCTTTGAAATATTAATGTATCATCTGATTACTAAGAAAAAGGAAACTGTGTCTTGGTCTCACCATGAATGTAATAAAGGTGGGTGTATAGCAAATGTGCTAATTCGGTTTGTAAACATTTCCATGTTTCCAATGTCTAATACTCAGACAGTTCAAGGTATTGGATCCAAACTTGGTGTACATATGAAGAAGGTGGTGTAGATATGGTCTATTCTGAGGACTGTATGTTTTTTGTCAAACCCACTTTGGTAGAAGCTTGACATAGTGATAAATTTAGTGTTTGGGTGTGTCCAAATCCCTGTGCATTTGTCTGCATGTTCTTCATTCTCGCCATCCATCCACTCAGATTAACCTCAGCAAAGTTTGAAAGCAGGTCATTGCCTGTTTGTATTTTATGTTTTCATGGTATAAAATTTAGTGTCAATAATAACATAGCTACTTAATTATCTTGACATGGCATATCCCAATGTTTTCACTATTACCCCCACACACACACACACACACACACCTCCAGATGGTCCCCAAAACTATAACCCTATCACACGAGCAATGTGTGTACAAAGTTTTTGTGAATTTCCAACTGGCAGTTCAGAAGGAAATAAATTTACAGGTAGATGGAGGGTATATTATGAATATCTCCTGTTCAAGTGTCGGGATAACAAATATAGGTTTTGACTGCTATGTATTTAATTTAAGGAGTAGGGTACCAGATAGTTCTGGACCAATTACACAAAATACCAGTATGTGCCATATAATTAATTAACTACTGTTACGTGACTAAGCTCGTACAAAGTAACAAAGAAAAGAGTGAAGCCAACTGCTTTGTAAATTTAACAAAACAATTTATTTCCCTAGAAAACAAAGTAAAAATATGAAAAAGAACTTATGGTTTGTGAATATAATC
Organism: Megalonaias nervosa; assembly: GCA_016617855.1. Lineage (NCBI taxonomy): Eukaryota > Metazoa > Mollusca > Bivalvia > Unionida > Unionidae > Megalonaias > Megalonaias nervosa. The sequence continues at coordinate 18,048 of JAECUM010011278.1, read as the reverse complement.
CAAAAATTAATTCTAGAATTTAAAAATATAAGTCCTATCACTAAAAAGTTCTAATTGAATCCAAGTTTGAATCTCGATGAAGTTCCAAGGTGGAAGGCGATGACATCCTCTATAACCAGTTTCATGCTGATGTGTCAACAGTTCCTTGTTGAGTCACCAAGAATATAATTCTGGTTTTAGAATTCAAATAATTTTTAGTAAATGTCTTTGTCCAAGAATTTCGATGAAGAAGAGTATTTTCCAGGGTGAATAAGTTATTTTAAATAAAATAAACTCAGTTCAAATGGCAACAACAGGAATACCTTTCAGCCTGAAGGTATGATTTACAACTGACTAAAAAATCACTATGAACTAAGTTTTAACCCAACGAAAAACACAATTTCAGACCCCTGTGATGAATCATGTGATCACTCTGTCCGAACAGCGCAGTAAAAAATATGTCAATTATCACGTAGGCTAGTATAGCCTTAGCTAAGAATCAATAATTCCCACACTGGAAATGAATTTAAAAATAAAACGTTGTTTATTCAACTAACATGCAGGCCAAGCATGACCTTGATTACTACCAATGATTTTCACTATGTGTTTACCAAATTTTGAAGCAAGGTAAGTAACTAGGTCAGCTAAAAATACAATGAAGCAACACTGTTATTTACTAGAACTGAACTGAATTTTTCTAGAAAAATGTCAAATCCAGTGAATAAAATTATTACAATAATATGTAATGAAAAAAGAATAAAATAAAAGAGAATTTAAAACTAACACACAAGTAATTAAATTACATCTACGTAACACTACCACCCTCTCTGCTGTCTTGTAAAGGACATGCTAGGTATAGGTGTCACGCTTCTGATGATGTTATTATTTGATGTAGTGTTGCATCTGACTGACTGAACTTGTCACCAGTCTAGCAACCACATTTCTGATCAGATTTTAATCAAAGTTATTAAATAGATAAATATTATCAAGATGTTACGCAAGTTTGATCAGGATCAAGAGCCATACGTATTAATGAAGTAATCATGTATCTGATTGACTGACCTTGTTACTACTTTAATGACCAAACTCTGGTTGGAGTTTGGTTCGCTTTAAGCTTATATTATCTTTGTCAGACAGACTTTTATCATAAGTCAGATCAGCACATATTAAAGACATATCTTGCATCTAACTGGCTGAGATTGTTGACTTTCTTGATCCAGAGACTATATATTCCAATCTAGTTCTATAAAACTCTGTAAATGGGCTGATATCAAACGGACATGGATGACTTCAATTATAAGCAGGCGTCTGTGCATATTAATTATGTCATTATCTTTAAAACACATTTTTTTTGAGGATATGATACAGTAGGTCAAATCAAGATGATATGAAGTTTCTGAGAGAGTTCAATTAGGTTTTGTGTTCTTGCATAAACCTACTTTGTGCAGCAGTCCCCTCTTAAGTCAACAATATCAGTAAGCCAACTTGGGCCTTTTGCTTCTAATTTAGTTGAGAAATAATTTTCTTGTCATCACAGTCTTTACAAGTTGTGAATTGTCTATTGGGCTAAAAATGTGAAAATTAATGAGTTTCCCAGACAGCCGAAATGGGTAAATAATGACCAAATAATATAGCTATCCAATGAGTGTGATTACCAGTTATGGGTAATTTGTATTAATTTATTCACAAGTACTTGGGGATTGGGCATGGTTATGGACTTGTCAGAAAAAGTCAAAATATACAAATTATTATCTGATCAGACACAAGTTTACGTTCCATTATGGTGAGACCTTTTGAGAAGATGGTGGTAGTTCGCCATAATAAACTTTATCAATGGAAAAGCTATCACCAAGAAAATGTCACTTTGTGAAGATGTATTTGGGCAGTTTTCATTCAGGTAATCATGTTAACTAAGTTGTCCAGTTATGCCTTTCAGGGTTAACATTTCCCAGTTTGAATATTTATCATTATGTCATTACCCCCACCCCCGGAAAAGACAAGGAAAAAATATGTATATTTTGTCATTTCACATATTTGTCATCATTTGTTAGCCATTGTATGTGCAGACATGAAAAGTTCAGTTATTACCTAAGTGGAAGCTGAGGTTATATTATTTGTATACGACTCTGCTTTGCAGTGACTTTTTGCTGCTCATTTTGGCTTTTTACCAAGAAACTTCCTATAGCATGTTCATTATTTACTTTTCTTGAACGATTTCATAAATCGAGTTAGAGTCTTTTTCATTTGAAATAAAAATATAAATCTTTTGCAACTTTTGGGTTTCTTATCCCATTGGGTACCAGATGGTGCTGCGGTAGCACACTCACTTTGCACCCCTGGAGTTGTTAGTTCGATTAATGTTTTGAAATGCTACTGATTTGTAGTAAGCAACCAAACTTGATGTGTTCCTCGCAGTTCTACATCTTCCTCCAAACTCAAGACCATGTCATGCATTTTCTAACTTATTTGAGGAAGACACTCAAGTTCATATCAAACTCGGAAAACATTAGATCATCGAACTTTAAGGATTTGCTTTACTTTGATGTCTGCAATAACGGGCTAAATTTATTTTACTTAGAATTTGCACTTTCAATATATAATACGATTTCGGGTTTTGAGGTTAAGCTTGAGTTTCTTTATTCTTCAACAAAGTTTCTAGGATACTGGTGTCATCACATCAAAATCTGTAATTAACATTAAATAAATAAAGTTTGAATTTGTAATCTAAATGCACAAATGTATTTAATTAATATGTACTCAAATCTACGTCATCCAAATGGATTTAATTAATATGTATTCAAATCTACAGTCTGCGTCATCAAAATGGATGAGTTATTAAGATTCAAATTTCTATTATCAATAATATCTTGGGCATTGACAAGTACAGAACTATAAAAAATTAAATTTACATTCATTGTAAGGGTGCAGTACGGCCATGGTAAGAGCGATTAGATCTTAAGTAGATACTAATGGGAAACTCTAGACTTAAAGGACATTCAAGTCAGTTTGTGACTTTTCTCAAACCGTCATTGTTAAACAAAAAAAAAAAAAATCCAATATGAAAGTCACAATGTGCTTTCATTTTATCTATGCTGTTGATATGTTAATGAGTCCATATATGTTCAGAAAGCAGATCGTAGACTGTGCTACTTTGTGCAAGCAATTTGTCCTGTTTTAATTTTTGTTTTTCCCCCAGAATGTCTAAATCATTCGGCTTCATACATCCGAGGTGCTTATTCTGGATTGACAAGAAAGGCTGAGGTTGCTCTGATGGGTAAATGCTTAGACCTGCAAGTAGGTGTCCCACTTGGATATTGTTTCACTTGTAGTAATACTTTGAATAATAGTATAACATTAATTTCTCTTCTAGTGTTTAAAATGTTAATACAAATTCTATAATGACATATTCAGTCAAGAAAATTGAGCAAATATATTACAAAGATTATTTAGAACAGGATGTTAATGATGATAAAAGGTCTGTAAATAGCAGTATCTCTCGAATTGTGTTATTCGTCAAGAATGTATGTAACTTGGTCTATGCCATCAGAATGTAAGCAATTTATCCTCTACCATCAGACTGTATATAAAATTTAGTGTCCTCCATCAGAATGATATAACTTAGTCTCACTTAAACTCATCATACCATCAATATTCTCAATTCTTTGATTTTGCATCATGAGGAATGCAAGAAGAATTAAAACTTATAGGCATCCTGAAAACATCAAGGTTTACATTAACAAGAATAATTTTTATTATTTTTTAAAATATGAAAATGGGTTACAATATTGGACCTAGGATTCGAGTTTTATTTCAATGTTTGATTGCTAGGCTTAATTCAAAATTAGGACCATTTGAATCTACCAACATTATTTAATTTAAAAGTTTATGTCAATCCAGGTGTCAGTATGTTCTTATTTTGTTTAAGTGATGACTAATGACTCTCACATTTAAACGCTAATTGTTAAGTATATATATATATATATATATATATATATATATATATAAGGAACTGGTCATTAAGGGCTTCTTCGGTTCATCTACATTGCAGGGTCGTAGTTTCGTTAACACGCGTTTCGATCCTCATTTGGCAGCGACGTTTAACTATTAAAGCTCATTTGTGCCTTTTGAAATTGTTTGTGCTCTGCTGTTTCTTATGGAGCAAGAACACTTAGGCCTACTAATATTATTTCCATTCCCATCTGTGATTTGTTCTTATGAGGTTATCAGGACTATGGTTCCATCTAGATTGCTTATGATAGATGTACTATGCAGGGCCCAAGGGGGGGGGCATCCGGGGCCCACAGGCCCCTACAGAGGGTCCGGGTCGAACAACACTTTTTAATTTTATAAAAGAAAAAGTTTGTTTGAACAAGAACTAGGAGAGGCCCGGGTGTTTCTTACCCCAGGGCCCATGATCGCTTTCTGCAGTCCTGGTACTATGTGACGTGTTGACGAGTGCGACGCGCATCAAGATCACATTCGAAACGTGAAGATATTTTCCTTTCATGCGCTTCATTTGAACGTCGAATGGTGTGTAAGAAGAAAATTATATACAGTTTAATATAAAATCTTGTTAACTTTGAAAATACATGTACATGGATCTTTAAAGCGGAACCTTCTACCTAACCGTGGAACTAGTCGTCGATTCGTGGTCGAATAGTGCAGGCTTGTACACAAATCTCATGATCCATTATTTTTCAAACATAAAGTCAATGTTATTGTGAACAGGCGATATTAGCTCGGAACTGTATATAAACAAGGAGTCAGTCCTTTTACATTACAGAAATAATTTGCATATGGTTATATATAATGACTAAGAAAAGGCGGGAACAAAGGGTGCCTGGGGCGGATCCAGAAATATCGTTTAGGGTTGGCGTAAATAAGTAGGCAATGGGGTCTGTTTGACAGAATCCTTGGTAGGGGTCCAAGAGGCGAAGCCTGCGAAAGCTCCTGCATTTTATGCGTTTCCAGGGCATAACTTTTCCCATCAAGCTGTAAATAAACGTAGTCTAGGAAACGTTGCAGTTGTTTTGCACTCATTTATTTTCTTTCGCTTTTTGAAGTGAGGGGAGGCATCATCCCCAACTCCTTCTGGATTGTCACTGATGCCTGAGACTTTCATTTTTTGTTTGACAGGAGCCACGGTTGCACAGATGGTAGAGTGCTGGAATCGTTATCGAAGGGTCGCGGGTTCCATACCCGCGCAGGCCAGCCGTGGTCGACTACATTTTGTGTGTTGGGAAAGGCAATTAGCTCCGTTTCCTCGGCATGATATAGATAGCAAAGTGTTTAAAAGTGCAGTGAACCCCTCCCCCCCCAAAAAAATTTTTTTTTTATTATTTTGCATGACGCTAACTAAATACTGCTTAGCGCTGAAGCCAATGCAATACATGTACATAAATGCACCCCTTGGCCTGTAAGTCATGTATTCTAGGGTTTGAGGTGAGTAAACTTGAAGATATGCACTCCCTTGCGGAATTTATCATGCATAAAACAGAATAGAACAGTTAAGTAACTAATCCGTTTTTTAATGTTTACTCTTTTGAAAATGGCTTATTACGAAGTAAATAGCACTAAGAAGACAACAAATTTACTTTCTTTTGGTAAACTTTAACACAGTGTTGTTTTTTAAAAAAAATAAGATGCTTGAAAGATGCCTTCGCTGAATCCGACTAATAACGAAGTGATCCTGTATCATTTCATATAAGCGCATTTATAAATCATAAAGTGGTGATTCTGAGCTGTTCAGACAGCAGTATTAAAGTTTTATAATCCTGGGGAACGATTGTTATATCCTGTAGGTTTTAACAATACATACTTTGTTAATATATTTCACGTTTGGGAATATTGGATACAAAATGTGATTATGGTCAAAGGATGCAAACTAATGATGTGGATATTCTTTGAAGTCCCTAAGGTTATTGCTATGAAAGGAAAAAAACACGAAATAACAAAGCATTTCAAAATCATTTTTATCTGATGACTCAGTCACCTTGAAATACAAGAACGTTACCTAATATGCATTGTTGTTCATACACATGAAATGGCACATGCTGGTCGGCCTTCTGTAAGTATAATGTGACTAGGTGGGACATGATGCCACATATCTGCGGCGTGATTCTCCAGTGCTAGACGTCACTATAAACTATCACACTGCAAACATCGTAACAATATGACTAAAATCGTTAAAGTTACGTTAAAAATCCAAGCACACACACATAAATACAAACTTTCGCAATATTCTAGAGAAGATGGTTCTAGTAAGTAGAATTTGACATGACAGTCCAGTTTCCTGCAAAAACTGTTGATGCCAAAATTATTGTCGTAAGTTACCGGATCAACCTGAGTATGAAGTATCAGAAATTGCTGTTCAGTCAGAAAACAGCTGTTTTCTGGAACAATTATTTGACCTAATTGATCAGAATCATCTGATAATGTCTCTTATATTTGCTCAAAGTCTAGGCCGTAGTTGCCAAGGTCGTAGATATCGTCGGGGTCTTGCAAATATCCACTGTGCCACAACTCGAGTGGCGAAAGATTTCCTGCCGTTCTTAATCCATGGTGGTTCCACTGTCCAATAAACTTGCAAACTGACATGCGAATTCTGGTATAATTAAAAAAACATAGTGTAACGCAAAAATATGTTTCTCGTTATCTGAGTCTAACACATTGTGCTCCTCCATGAATTTTAACAGATCATTGTAAAACCTAGAGACGACTTTGTTAAGTTCTCACCGCATTCTTTCTACACGCTGATTGTGAACACTGCGACCAGCAATAAAGCTTCCTCTGTTGCCTCCACGTCTCATTATCATATATCTAGCAATTTCTGTGTTTTCTCTACCCCTGTCGCCTCTCACGCGATGTGGTAGACCATACATATTCACATCCTTCTCAAAATTTTATAATGCAGTCTGTGCCTTGTTATTTGTAGCTACATGAATACCTGTGATCAGTCGGCTGTAGCCATCCATTATTCCGTGAAAAATGATGCGCCAGTGTATCAGATTGTGGTTTTTATCGACACGCCATAGATGATTTTTAGCCCTTTGACATTATATACAGTCGAACTTCAATTATCCGTTAGGGTGCGGGACCAAGACCATGACGGATATACAATAGACCGGGTGATCAAAAAATCATAATATCTATATATGAACATGTACCTGTTTTTAATATTTTGACGTACAATGCTCTGACGGTAGTCATAGCCTGATGGTTAATCTTGTGCAGGATAATCGACGTTCTACTGTACTCTCCTTTTTATACAGTTCCTCCTTCTCAGGGCTCTTCCCACTGGATCAATTCTTTGAATGCTTTCTCGCAAACGCCATATGCGCTAGAAGGCTGCCTTTGATATAGGATTCGCCAACATTAGGCGTACAATGCAATACACCACGAATTTGACCGTCAAGGACAGGGTCATTTATGTCCGAAAATGTGTCCGGTATATTCAGTTCTGTTCTTCTTCTATATAAAGGTGAGATGCTAATTGACAGACATGAGGCAATTCTGTCCCATGTCATGCCAGTTTCACCTAATGATTCTATTTGATCGAAGGAAACACTATAACGTGGTCGACCAGGTCGAGTTCTCTCCTCAAATGGGCATTGATATGAAAACGACTGCTTTGAACTGACTAGCAGATTTTGCAGACCTGAAAGTATTCCGCAAATGGAATAGTCAAGTTCCTGCAAAATGTGTAACACTTCTCTTCTTGCAACAAGATATATACACCTTTCTATGACAGCTAATAACACGATGTAGACCTCCAGTTTTCTAATCTGGTATTCGATTCCTAACAAATTGTGTCAAATAAAATCTATTATTATTTAGCAGACAAGAATCGAGGTCTATCAAGAAGTCATCAATTTCATTTCTCTCCATAATTATTCATTGAAGGAAAAAAGGTTATTTCAAATAAATCACAAAGCGCGATGAATGCACGACCGGAAGTCACAAGGGAGATTAATCTAAAACCCAAACGGAGTCGTTTCAATTATGGACGTTTTCTGCCACTCACCCTTCGAGTACTTCAGTTCACCCTACGATTACTTCTGTTCACCCTACGATCTCTCCAACTTCACCCTGCGATTACTTCAGTTTACCCTACGATCTCTGCAAGCCCACCCTATGATTGCTTCAGCTCACCCGACGATTACTTCAGCTCACACTACGATCTCTCCAGCTCACCCTATGATCTCTCCAAGTTCACCCTACGATTGCTCCAGCTCACCCTACGATTACTCCAGCTCATCCATTCTGAACAATTTGGCGTGCCATACTCTCGTCATTAAGAGGCTAGTGTTAGGACTAGTCGGCCTGGTGTCAGGATAATGTGACTGGGTGGGACAGGATGCTATATGTCTGCGTCATGATGTCCCAGTGCTGGACACAACTATAAACTGGGACACAGCAGACATAGTAGCTATATGACTGAAAAATTGTTAAGGTACGTTAAAAATCCAAATCCCCCCCCCCTCTCTCTCTCTGAACAATGTTCTACCGTCACTCAGTGCAGTAACAATATTCTGTGTCTGTGTGTGTGTTAGATTTCGTGTACACACATATTTTTTGTGCCAAATTTATGAGCATCACATACAAAGACATAGCAACCATTAACTTTAACCGTTTAATATTACCGTGTAGGGTGTACGTCGTCGCTCTAAATTTTCTGGAAGTCATTTTTGGGGCTGCTAGATTGTAGAACTAATCTTCATGAGGTACCAACGAATTTCTTTCTTAGCTGATCTTGTTTGTTCTGTCAGCATATAAGTTTTACTATATTACTACAGTTTTCTCTCAACCTTTCAAATTTAATTCTGCAGAGGATGCAAATGGTGTTGGACAAGAGACAATCATTTCATCGTCAAGATAGCTAGAGTGAACCTCTGCCAGCACATTTTGAAAAGTGTTGTAAGACACGGATTGCCATCGTCATTTAATTTCTGCCTTCTTCTTGGAAAGGTATGATTGGTTTACCTTGATTGCAAAATTTTATTTTACTAAATTTTACCCACACTACTTGAACTCTTTAAATTTCACTGTGTAGATGTAAACTTTCGTTTCAAATTTTCTGGAAGTTCGTTTATGCGTCTCAAAATGTCAGGGAGAGAAAGAATTTCTTTTGCGGTGAATCTAGACTCTCTCGGTTTTGTGGCACAATGACGTTGATTCAGGCACACTCGTGTTGTCTTCGAAATCGCTCACATGGATTTGAGCTAACACTTCAGCTCGTGTTTGTGAGGTGATACGGCACGTCCTTGCCTCGTACTTTCTTCTAGATATCCAATGGAACCGTTTAATCTTGATTGCAAAATTTTATTTGAGTCGGTTTTACACCCAGCAGGTCCCTATATATAGGGTTAGTGTCTTAGAGTTGGAGTATTCATTAAGTTCTCAAACGATCAAGAAGATGGTAGATTCAACACAGATCTACATTCTGGTCAGAAATTTGCGAAGAGTCATACGAAAGTATACTTCAGAGAAAACGACGGACTGCTCCTCTCGAGATAAAAGTCAATATACTTGCTATATCTGTCAGGTTAAAGAGCATTGGGCTACAGAATGTCCACAAGGTCAAAACTATATAGAAGAAAAAAGAGACAAAGGTCAAGAGACTCTAATTATTATCAGGGTAAAGGCCGCTGATTTGCAGAGTGCTCTAATAAAGAAAAAGAGAGAAAACTGAAAAAAGAAGCGAGAGGAAGAGGAAGATACAAAGAGGGGTTCAAAACGTTGTTACGTGTAGGCTCGTACAATAGTAACAAGAGAAAAGAGTGAAGACAACAAGCTTTGTATATTTTAACAAAATAATTTATTTCCCTAGAAAACAATGTAAAAATTAGAAAATAGGACTTACGGTTTGTGAATATAATCCAAAATTTAATCCTAAGAATGAAAAATACAAGTCCTATCACTAAATAGTTCTATTAGAATCCAAGTTCAAATCTCGACGACGTTCCAATATGGAAGGCGATGACGTCAGATGTGGTCCTTGTACAAAATAGCAACAATTCCTCAATTGAATCACAGTTTATGTTTCCGAATAATTCCAGAATAAATTTCCACTGAATTTCTTTCTCCCAGAATTTATAAAACAGTACACTCGTTTGGTTTTCTAGAGAATAAATTATTAAATTGCAAAAACAAATGAACTTCAAAAACAATCTGGTTTCAACAATTAAATAACCTTTCCGGCCTTCTAGGTATCAGGAATACAACTGACTGACGAGCGCTCAGGAAGAGTATTATATCTACCCTAATTATCATCCCGTTCTCGCGAGACAGACTACGTGGTCTCCTAACCTCGAATAACGCAATAACAAAAATGCAGTTTGTCACGTAGGAAGAACCCCTATCTATTATCACTCTGAAACAAATTTAAAAATAAAACATTGTTTATCCAGACTAGACGAAATGACCTTGGCAATAGCCAATCGTTTTCGCGTAGCGCTGACACTACCGCGGACCAAGGTAAACTAAAAATATTGCAAATGTAACACGATTTACGTCTTAGATAAACAGAATTACTGAAAAAGAATTTCGAATCCCTGCAATAATCATTACAATAAAATGTAATGAAACAAAAATAAAATAAAAAAGAATTTTAAAACTAACACACAAGCAATTTAATTACATATACGTAACAAGGTGAAGAACCCATTCCCGTCAAGGCAAGAAATCAAGGCCACGAGAAGAAAGTCAAGACCTGGAAGAACCAGTGCCGATAAAAAAAATTCTAAAGGAGAAACAGAGTGAAAGGCGAAAATCGAACTTTAATGATGGGTTATGAAATGTTCGTTGTGATTCATAAAAAAGAATATTCCCAAATAAAAAAGTAAGCGCCTCGTTGTCCTTATTTTAATAGACTATGAACCAACCCTCACGCACTCACACACGTACACCATTCAGACATCATGGTAAACGGGATTTAAGTTTTATTTGGCTTTGTTTGAGTAGTATCTCCTTTTGAGAGAGCTGAGTGGTCCTGAAAAGGTCCATTGGGTATTTGTTCTTTTGACAAACTGAAGAAACTGATGATCTTTTACTGTCTTAAACCCTTACCAAGTCATACTTCTTCTCCTGCTACTGTGAATGCTTTGGTAGTGAGCACTGCTGCTGATGGCCTGGCGGTGGTAGTCAGCGTAGAGGTAGTGTTAGCTGGGTTTGAATGTTTGGCACAGACCTTCTCTCATTCTCTTGGTTCGAGTTAACGAAGTCTGATAAGTTTGTAACTGATACCGTAAGTCTCCAAAATGTCTTGCAGCACAGTCAACGTTTGGCTTTCACCGTCATTCTTCTCTTCTTCACACTTTCTCTTCTCTTCTGGTTTTTTTTTATATCCTCTTATTTCTGTTGTAGAATCACAAAGGCTCTTCTTCTTCTTTCTGCTGTTCTATATATTTCTCTAATTCTTCTTTCTGACTCCGTCTAAAATCATCTACCCATGGTAAGGAATGAGCAGTCGGCGAAGAAACTGGTGCCGGTACAAATTCTTGCAAAGACGAAAGAAAATCAACTAAATCCCAGTTAAAATCATTATCTTCAGGAAAGCATGGCAGTGGCTGTTTTCGTATCTGTCATGCCATCACTCCTCGTATTCCAGGCAGGCGCACCCAATACATGGTCTTTTCAGTTTCAGTCATGCTCAAACTTCGTCGCATCGATTCACTGCGGACGGACGCTATCATATCTATATACTGCATGTGACTGGAAGAGAGACTTCGCCCTCTGACTGAATTTTGTAACGCGATTTTGGATTGGTGAAACATTTTAATTCGTTTCGATCCGGTCTTAAACTTTAAATACAAGCGACTCGTCTCTCTGAATCACCTGTTTTTACGATCAAGATGCATGGAAAGTTGACGATCGGAGAATCCAAACCGTATACCATATTGGCAAGCGTGGAGACATCCATGCTGATATCAGGGATGCTGTTCAACTCAAACTATTTGTTTTATGTGAAATCATCATGGACCATCACCAAGATGATAGACACAGTTATTTGGAAGAGAAGAATTATGTGGAGAGGCAAGGCTGCCTGAAGAGAGGCTTGCTGTACGGTCTCGCTGTGAGATGAAGTTTGAGGAAAAGAAGAAGACCAGTGCAATGCTCCGAATGTTAACTGGATTCGGGGTTAACAAACCCCCAACTTCCCTTTTCAGGGTCACTCACTTGCCTAGAAAAGATATACTCTTTCACTATTACCCAAAAGGTTTGTGTGTTTTTGTCTTTGTATTGTATAAGTGTTTACTTGTGTATGTCTAAGTAAACAATTTAAACTTAAAAACCCTTTATCATTACACTTCCTATGTGACCCTCCCATATTAATTCCCCGTTTGAGACCATAAATGTTTAGGTTACAATACATGTATGAGGCCATATGAGTTCTAAGTGGCACATATAATTACTAATTTGATCCGTGAATAAGACCAGATTTTCACCAGACATTTTGTTCAAATTAGCATATAATGGGAAATTTAATATTTGCTTGACGAACTGTGAAATTAGTCACGAATCAGCATAAAGTATATGAAGTTTACACGTAAGAAAGTTACGCTCGTAGATTTTCGTGACTACAAGACTTAAACCATGTAGCAGGTAGTAAATCTCGAAGTAGAATGTTTTGTGTCAAGCTTGCTGTGTAAAGGGATTATTTGGTACACTATGACTTAGTATGATTCTTTACCCATTATCAACTTGCGCTGTGTCGAGCCATGAAAGGAAAGGTTCACTTAAAATTTAAATCTGCTAACGCAGAAGACTATAATAATTTGTTCACTCTGAGACGTAATACGCGATTGTCTGAACAGAGCCCATGATACCTCAGCAAGACAAGATGATGTCCAGTATGAGCTTCCGACACAATTGCGTGACAAGGCCGTCAAAATATATTGAACATTTTTAATAAAATGGAAAGTGGCCATTGATACCGGCACTCAATCCGGACAAAACCCATACTCACCCTTTCATCTATCATCCCATTGTATTACCAAGGTATATTAGAAAAATCATTGTATTAATGAAAACTGGCAGATGTTATCATGAGTCCAGCAATCCTTTCATCAGACTTCCAAGGTGGATTCAGACGTCAGATACGTGCAATCGACAACTTGAAGCATTTCTCTGAGTAGCTCCCATAAAGAAAGAACATATAGAAACCATTTTGTTCTGACTTGGAGAAAGTTTATAGCCACATTGTTACATTGCTAGAGTTTACCTCAAAACATGTCACTGTGGGTATATACGGGAAATTCTATGTTAAAATTGTCGATATGGTTAACATACAGGTGTTGTTATAGGAACGTAACTCCGGAAGCATCCAGGATGAAAATGTACGGCTACGATCGGGAAATCATTAAAATTGACCAGAGGTTTAAAATAATGTGAAGAGGGATACTACTATGGGCTTGTACGGGAGATCTAAGGTGAAAAGTTCTTATTGGTTTAGCATTTTGGTGAAATGGCAACATTCTTATAAAACAGTTGGGCTCAAATGGAACTTAAACGTTGTAATGTTTGAATGTGTGCATTGCCCCGCTGCGTAGTGGTTACTTTATATATATATACGAACTTTATATATAAAACGTTGCTTACACTTCCTCATGTTGGCGGAGTAAGTAAATTTGCATATATTGTACCGATGCTATAACTAGCTTTAAACAGGGGAACCAACTCATAATAACACTAAAATGGGCGGGATTAAAAGTGCTACTAAAATTTCGTTACAGACTTAGCAGACACTGAAAATTATACGGAAACAAATTTGGCCTAAACTAAAGCAGTACCAGATTTTCAAAACTGTAAAGGACATAATCGTAGACTGGATGATATCTGAATTAGTTTTTTAATTCGTCCAATACTAAACTTTGCTCTAAATTCTGAACTTGTAGCAGACACTAGCTGAGATTGAAAATAATCAGGAAAAAATGAGAAGCAAACAAATTAGCCAACAATGACAGTAGTAATAAAATTTCGACAACGACGAGGACGAGGACATGGTTTAGGATATATGTCAAAATCAGATTTCTGCAAAGTGGCACCCATTTTAAAGTTGATGATCACTCGAAGATTGCATGCGTTAAAAGATACAACTTTGACGCAAGGAAAAAATTTTTTCAAAACGTTCTCATCGACCAACAAAGTCCTAAGCAAGCCTTCGTGGAAGCAAGATAGAATATTTGGATTCAAATTAGGAGAGACCCTTTGGTCGCCAGGACACCCCTATAGATTCGCTTCACGCTTCTGGCGAAGGCATTAATTTTAACTCTACATCACAGCAAAGGCAAGGCAGAAAGGTACGTCGAAAATGTTTCAGACTTCATAAATACGTTCAGAAAAAGAATAAGAAAAATGAACAACAGCTGTCTGAGCATCGGGCGGTTTTGATACCTAACTAAAAAGGAGAATGATGCACCGGGATTCTTGCCAATGTTCCAAGTCAGAACTCGATTTGTTTGCCATGCCACCAATATTGATTACGATGCAAGGAACCCAGTGGGCAGAATTACGTCCTGTTTCGTCTTTGGCCACCTCAACAACATCGAATTTAGAATCGAAGGACAAACAGAAAATGACATCAATCTGAATATCAATTAGTTGTACCTGAATGTCAAAGTTCTCAAAATGAACATCGAAGAAGACAGACTTTAGGTGCGCAGTGTGCATGTTTTACTTAAAATGGGAAACGACAGCAGTAAAAGTCTGTACCAAGTATCCTCTGTGACTAGTGGAAGTGAAACACTTTATCATCGCCTTTGGTCGCCGATCCAAAATCGAATGTTTTCCAATGACAGCTACCAAAATGCTAGCTCACTGGCTTCGTCTGTAACTTAGTCCTAATGGGAGTTATCGTTCAAAAGACGTTTGAGTTTTAACACTTCAACATGTACAAGATAGAAACCATTTGAGATAGCCAGACTTTGTGCGCGATAACCGTTGAATTTATCGTAACCCAGAAAATACAGTTTGTTCATTCAAAGGCAACAATAACAGCAACATCGGATTCCTGAACACTTTAATGTCCAGTGGACTGGGAAAGCATGGCTAAGCATCTTCACGTTTCCCTTCTCGCATACATTAATCCTTGGTGTGAGAATATGTGGAGACGGAGATGTGTTGCCTGTGATACCCGACCTAGGAGGAGAAGTCACTAATGGAGAGTGGTAGCAGAGTCCAAATGGCCTTTTCAGGGAAGCTAAAATCTCTAGACAAGAGATATACTAATCAAAAGTATTACCGATTTTATTTGTTTGTTATGCTTTGTTTATCTATGTTTACAACAAAATCTTAACTAAAACCTTAACAACTTATGATATGTAGGTAAAGTGTATATATAAACACACCTGCAATTTGCATGTGTGCATACCTCATCCCCCATCCTTTACAACCTACACTCTCTTGAGTGATAATATCTCTATGTAATTATAAGTATAATATTTGTATAAACACCCGTACCCTTTACTATATGTAGCTACTGAGTGTGTATAAACACTCCTACATGTTTTGTTATATAATATATGTGTTTTGTGGGATAATAATGAAAAATTGGTTATAGATAATAGTGTGTGTGCGTCGGATTCTAATAAAAAAAAAGCGGGTACTGGATAGTAGGTGTGTGTTTTTGAATGTAAACAGATAGCAGGTTTTGGAGAGTAACAAAAAAGTTAGTGTTTAATAGGTTTTGGATAGTTGCAAAACGTGAGTGTTTAATAGTATATTCGCGTGATTTCAACTCCCTTCATTTATATAATAGCCTTTCGACGGATAGTAGGGTATGTTTTGGACTGTAACCAAAAAGCGGGTGTTTCATAGTACATAAAAAGGTGTATGTTGAAGAGTACTCAAAAAGTGGGTACTGGATAGTATTAGATGGTAATTGACAATTGGGTGTTGGGTAGTTTGTTCGTATGATTGGATTCTTTCACTAGCGTGATAATATGTTTGCATGTATGTAAGCATAACATGTGTATATAAACACTCCTGCCCTTTCCATTGGGTTGTAGTAGTGGGTTTTGAAATGTAATCGAAAACTCTACCTATAAAGAACACATAACACAGCATAGGGTTACATACCCAGAATGACATATTGTGATGTCAGATTTAATAACAATCTAATCCAATTTGAGGTCAGCCACTTTTAACAATGTATCAGTCTAGCGTCAGTTTTAAACCTATTCGCGATTCTGACATAGGATTTCCCGTACGTACCCATACGCAAACCCTCCACCCGCATGTTAAACGACGGGCGTAAAATTAGTACCCGTACGTAACCAAATCGCCCTGTATAACTACTGATTCTGAAAAGTTTTGTACTTGAAACGCGTCGCTACAAGCACATATTTGGGAACAAACCTGAACGTACACCGGTTATACTGTTCAGAACGAGTTAAACTTGACTATGGCTCGATTGCTTACGAATCAGCTCCTAAGGGTTATTGTTGCTGTGTTTCTTTTTGTTTTGTACTTCTGTTTTGTTTCGTTTGCTTTGCTTTGTTTTGCTTTTTCGTTTCGTTTGATTTTGGGGGGTTTTGGGAGGGTTGGGGGGAGTTTGTTGGGGTTTTTTTTCATTTTGTAGTGGAACTTATAGTCGATGTACCACCAGACAAAATCTTGGACATTGTAAAAGAATGCAAGTATATAACAAACATTGACCCAATATTTAATGGACTTTATGTTTGTTTTGTTTTTCTGGTTTGGTTTTTTTTTGTGCATTTGATAGATTTTAGAATTTTTTAATATATTTGAACTTTCATCTTTTCGTAGGATTGCACGATTTCTTTTCTGTGAAAGGGTTTGGCTTTTGATTTTTAATCTTATAAGTTTTTACCTTACATTTTGAGATCTTGCTTAAAATTGGAACTATATTCCCTGACTGTGCTGATATGCGTTCAATTCAACTCATACATTACTATACTTGTTTCCTTGTTCTACTGAGGAGTCGTCTCTCGAGTGGTGTGCTATCTTTGCATTTCAAATTTGTTGTAATCCATACCACTGTAAAGTCTATGTCTACAGTGTGAGGAATATGACAAAATATCAAGTGTCTCTTTCTATTATATCAAGCTAATGATATCTAGTAATTATATTCACCTGAACCCAACCTCGCAATGTTTCATGTAACTGCATCAGACAGCAGAAAAATGCATTTTGTAGAAACTGGTAATCGTCACATCTCCAAAAAATTTCTGGCTAGTCTCAGAAGAGCTCATATTAAAAGAAGTGCAAAGGTGTTAAGCAATTTATTCATAATTGTCTACATGCATAGGCAGAAAGCATTGTACACATCGACAGATTACATCACTCTGCACAAAAATAAAAACAGGTCGTGCTTTCCGTTTTACCAACTGATTACTTACTTAAAGCGGTTTAAAGTCTTAAATAAACACTCCGAAGCAATTGCTCACTTCAGATTGACATATCATACTTCGGGAGGTAAATGAGTTTTACCACTTCACATATTTAAAGCAACCTGCAGGAAACAAGTGTTTCTTGCATGTATGTATGTATGTACGTATGTATGTATGTATGTATGTATGTATGTATGTATGTATGTATGTATGTATGTATGTATGTATGTACGTATGAATGTATGTATGCATGTATGTATTTTTGTATGTGTGTGTGAGTGCGTGCGTGCGTATGTAAAAACTACCCCCCCCCCCCAGCAGAATTGTCTCGATTTGGCGACATAGGTATATCTCGATTTGGAGACAAAGTCTGGATTTGGTGAAATGGGCATTTCTCGATCAGGTGACATGGCGCTAAATACATATCTAGATTTGGCGACATAGTGTAATAAGATATATTATCAGTTTGTTCATGGGGTGATTTAATATATGTATAATGCATTATATGCTTCTCGTCCTCTCCCACGTTAACCGAAGTCGTGATCGCGGAGGGGTGAAACTACCGCAAGGGATGTGGTGGGGCTAACTTAGGGTAGCATCCACCACCACAATAAACAGCAACACATGCATATATAAGATATGTAAAATATAATATAATATATATATATATATATATATATATATATATATATATATATATATATATATATATATTATA